>JZKD02S2082375.1:573680-596115 GCA_000966675.3 Picea glauca | reverse complement strand
TTATTCTTATGAACATTTTTCTTCTCATTAGAT
The DNA here is from genome assembly GCA_000966675.3 of Picea glauca. Classification (NCBI taxonomy): domain Eukaryota; kingdom Viridiplantae; phylum Streptophyta; class Pinopsida; order Pinales; family Pinaceae; genus Picea; species Picea glauca. The sequence goes on along the minus strand of JZKD02S2082375.1, from coordinate 596,082 downwards.
TTAGAACTTGAACTTGAAGAAGAAGGAGAAGAAGGAGGTGTTGATGGAGGTGAAGGAGGAATGTGAGGATGGTCCTCTTCCTCTTCACTTTTTCCTTTTGAAGAATTACCCAAAACTGGTCACTTTCGTTCTAAATAATCTTCATACAAAACTGTCACCATCTCCGACATAACATGGAATGTTTTCCGGAATTCTTTCTCATCTTCAGAAATCCCTTCTTTTGATGCCATCTTCTCACTATGAGAATCTCTTTTTCTCAATCCAATTAATGGATTCTCTGCAACAAGCTCACCTTCACCACGCTGTAGCTTTTCCCTGGTTAACATGCAAAACTCAAATCCAAATGTCAACTAGCTCTGATACCACTTGATCCGTAGGATCTTTTAATGACTTATGGTTGAGTTTTAATTTTGCATGCGTTAATTAACCATTTGAGAAACTTATTGAAAGAATGAGGAAAGAAGAGGAATTATAATATCCATATACACATTTGTAGATCTGAAATGAAAGTATAAACAACAAACCATAACACGCAGATTGATAACGAAGTTTGGCACAACTTTGCCTACATCTTTGGGCCTTTGTCTGTGTGGGGGAGGCTTCTTTATTTTTGTTCAAAATATAAAAAGTAAATTGCTACAATGCCAAATGGATACAATATTGATCTATTCATGTTCTTCCAGATCTCTAGAACCCTGCAAAGAAAACAACACGCAAAACAGACGTCTGGAGCTCCCAGAAATGATCCAACACTGTCTCCTTCTCAAAATCTTCTCTGCATCAACATGGATTTGTCTTGGATTTTCCTCATTATAAATCTACTCTGAATTCTCTCTCATGGCCTCAAACAGGCCTGGTTTATATAGCCTTGAAGTTGGTTTCTCATCTCCAACTTCCTCCAAGAATTGGCCTCCAAAAATGCCCAATATCCCTGAAAAATGGAGAGAATCCACTAAAAATAAGCATATTAATAAACAAAAACCCAAACTTGGCATAAAAAACCCACTTTATAACAATAATGGGTGCTAGCCCCTTATTCTATGTGAATGCACCCTCTGGAACGGTCATATAGGGGGCCATGTGACCGAGCGCTCATGCGCTGGCACCCTTTTGGCGCGGCTGCTCCCAGTCTTATGGCGTACACATAGGCCCATGGGCCAACTTTCTACAACCGCCCCCCCATGCTATATGTTTGGTAACGTCCTAGGTCATATGGAGCCCAACTAGGATCTAGGGGCTTACCCCTATCCGTCAATGGTTCCGCACATGTGTTGTGGTCATGTTGTATGGTTCTGCGTCGAGGGCTAGGGCTAAGCCCCGACCCTTTTCCCATGCCATTTCAAACTTCAAATGATTTTAAATATAAATTTTGTGGTATGAATAACAAGGTCCACCATGGGGGCGGGCAGTTAGCCCAACCCCACTAGTCCACTTCCCCGGAAGGAGGTCGTGGGTTTGACCCCTGGTGGCATAACCAATTTTACATATAAAATATTAACCAATCACGGGGTGCCACGTGGCATCCCTTGACTGGGCCACGTGGCACCTTACCAACCAATTGATGAATGCCACATGTCAGCTACTAATTCATCCACGTCAACTTCCATACTGCCCTGTCAGCCTGCCACATCACCTGTTGACGTCACCCGTGCCACGTGTCACCCTTACAGTGGTGAAATGTGTCACCTCGGGATAGGTCCAACTGTACACCCGTACGCCCAAAACTGCCTGACATGTGTCGCCTCCTAGAGCTACCATGTGTCACCTTCTGGGATTTCCACATCAGTTGTATGGACCGTACGGTCTGCACAGTCAGCATGACACGTGGACTGTACATACTGTACAGTCATCCATTTTTTTACCTGTTTGACTTTTTGGATATAATACGATATCTTCTCCATACGGAGCCCGTTTGACAAAGTAAATATACCACCAAAATCAGGAAGACGAGATGGACGCAATGGCACAACTTTCGTCACATTCTGAGCACTCTCATTTTTGAGCATTTTTCAAGGCCTATTAGGCTTCTGGATACAATTCCAGATCAACCTCTCACTCAGGATAAGAAACAATTGAAACCCATTTCCTCTCTCTCTCCGACTTCAAACATCCAACTTGAAAACATACATTCACATACATAACAAAAAATGCATGACAGAGAGAATAAAACAACCATAAGTAGATCAATTAGCATGTATACACATAAAGCATCATAACACCATGAGTCTGAATCAAAGCTTCATATATTTATTCAGAACTTCTGTACATGGGTTCTTCTCTACAACTCTCTGCTACAACTCTCCTCTTCTCTATGCTAATGTGCCTCCATTGATCCAATTCTGATTGATACAATGATACAAAGATGAGGGTGTCTATAGTCGTTTTCCCTCCTGTTGCTAAAATTGTCTAATATGGAATTTAAATCTACCTACTTTCATTAACTATGCGTAAATTCCTCTACCTCCTATAGATGAGAGTGAATCACTCATGATCTGTTTACAATACGCAAGTATGCTTCCCTTTAACCATTACATTAATGCTTCAAAAACATTTCCAAAACATGTAAAATGTATGTTTCACTTTCCAACTATCTTCTGCCCTCATGCTTGCTTGGCTGGCTACTTGCGATGCTCCTGCATCATCACATCCTCTTCACAGTAGTCATGCAATATGTATTTCCAATTTCTATTAAAATAATACAATTTACATTCATCGACCTTCTATCCAAAGGTGCATCAAAACAAACAGTCACACCTTTGATTTTTCCATAGTTCCCTAGACAATATAGTTATATTTATAGACTGGGGGAAATGGGGTGTTACAATTCCCTACCCATTAACGAAGCATAGTCCTTGATGTTCTATCTATCAATATGATATGTATGTACAAAAGTAAACAAAATTAGATATGTTTGTCTCATGTCATCTTCCATTTCCCACGTTGCCCCATCTGGTCCAATGTTTTTCCACTGCACCTTGACCTATGCAATGGTTCAGTTCTTCAGTGAGGTTTCCTTCCTAGCTAGTATGCATTGGGGTTCTGGCAGGAATTCTCCCTCTGGATCCACCTAGATCACATACCATTCAATTATATGATTATCATCATGTACATATTTCTTCAATAATAAAACATGAAAAAAATTATGTTCCTTTATAGTGGGAGGAAGTGATAGCCTATAGGCTATAGGTCCCACTCTATCTAAGAATTCAAAGGTTCCACAATACCAAGGTGCCAACTTGGCACAAGATCCCATTCTCAGGGAACTCTTCCTGGATCTAACTTTGAGATAGACATGGCCTCCAGTATTGAACTCTCAGGGAGTTCTCTTTCTGTCGGCGTAATTTTTCTGTCTATCCTAAGAAATATTTATATTTTTTCTTATTTGAACCACTTGTTGTTCCATTTCTTTCACCATGTCAGGTCTGATTGTCATTTTGTCCATTGGGTTACTCCAATTGATTGTAATATTGAAATGTCTACCATAGACGACTTCAAAAGGGATCATATTCAAGGATTCCTGATAACTGTTGTTGTAGGAAAACTCTACCAATGGTAGGTAGTCTTCCCACTTCTTAGGTTGATGCATTACATGCATCCTTAGCATGTATTCTACTATTTGATTCACTCTTTATGTCTATCCATCATTTTGTGGGTGATAGGCTGTGTTGAACAACAATTTAGTATCAACACCGGCCATTAGGGATTTCCAAAAGTTTGAAGTAAATTTGGTATCTCTGTCAGACACAATTTCCTCGGGCATGCCATGTAGTTTGAATATCTGCTTCATTAAGATGTTGGCAATATATATGGCCTTGCAAGTTGACTTGCCAAGGATGAAATGAGCTGAATTACTTAGTTTTTCCACCACGACCATCATGGCATAATTTTTCTTGGTCAACTTTGGTAATCCGGTGATAAAATCCATGGAAATGGTTTCCCATTTCCATTCTGGGATTGGTAGGGGTTGTAACAATCATGTTGGGTGCCAGTGTTCTTCCTTAAATTGCTGGCATTCTAGGCACTTAGCTAGATAGTTAGCTATGTATTTCTTCAACCCAGGCCAATAGAATTATTTCCTTGTGGCCGTGATCATCTTCTGATATCCTGGGTGACCAGTATATGGTCTCTTATGTAGTTCATCCATTATGAACCTCTTCAAGTCATCACAGTTTGGAATGTACAATTTTTTTCTGTAAGTTAGCAACCCTTCCTCAAGAATTTGGTAGCCTTCTTACTTTAGACCTATAGGCTCTTGTCATATGTATGAGGTCACGATCTTGAAGAATGCATCTATCTCTTGTGCATTTATGACTCTTTCCCTGACATTCATTTCACAGGTTCTTAATGCTCCCAGATGAATAGATTTTATACTTCTACTAAGGGCATCGACCACCCTATTTTCCTTCCCTTTGATGTGTTTGATTTCTAAATGAAATTCACTAAGTAGATCCATCCACCTAGCTTGTCTGGGACTGAGTTTTGGTTGATCAAATAGGTGCCTCAACCCACAATGGTTTGTCATAAGCACAAATCTCCTTCCCAGGAGGTAGTGCCTCCAGATTTTTAAAGAATCTACTATGGCCACGAACTCTAGGTCATGGTCACATAATTGATCTCATGCTCATTTAATTTTCGGAATGTGTAGCAAATTACACATCCCTCTTGCAGAAGGAATCCTCTGAGTCCTTCCTTGCAGGCATCTATACACATGAGGAAATAAGTATCCGTGTCTGCAATATTCAACATGGGTGCATGTGTTAGGAGGTATTTATGTTCTTGAAGTATTTCTTCACATTTTGATGTCAAAATGAATTTAATCCCCTTCCTCTGAAGGGAAGTGATTAGACAACCAATATTGGAAAACCCTTTTATGAACCTTTTATAGTACCCTGCTAAGCCCATGAAGGATCTAATATCAGATAAATCCTTTGGGGTAGGCCATTCCATAATAGATCTGATCTTATTGGGGTCCACTACTACCCCTTATTTATAAATGACATGGCCTAAGTAATGGACTTGCCTCTGAAATAAATCACACTTGCTAAACTTACCATAGAGATAATGCTCTCTTAGTAATTGAAGTATGAGTCTAAGATGTTCTTCGTCCTCCTACCTGTTCTTGGAGTAGATTAGGATATCATCAATGAAAACCAACACAAATGTGTCTAGGAATTTGTTGAGTACATTATTCATCAAGAACATAAAAGTGGTGTGGGCATTGGTCAACCCAAATGGCACCACCATGGATTCATAGTGACCATACGTCATCTTGAAGGTTGTTTTATGGATGTATTCATCCTTAATATGGACTTGGTAGTATCCAGACCTTGAGTCGATCTTCAAGAAGATCGTAGCACCTCCTAATTGGTCGAAGATGTCATCGATTGTTGGTAAGGGGTACTTGTTCTTTATGGTTTTCCTATTGAGTTGCCTGTAATCTATGCATAGTCAGAGTGTGCCATCTTTACTTTTCACAAACAAGATGGGTGCTCCCCACAAAGATACACTAGGTCATATGTAGAATATTTCCATCATATCCTTTAGTTGTAGCTTGAGCTCAACTAGTTATGGCATGCTCATTCTATATGGTGTTCTATATGTCGGTACCACTCCTGGTGTGAGTTCTATCAAGAAGTCAATATCCCTTCTCAGAGGTAGACCTTGCACCCATTCTAGGAACATGTCCTTATATTCTCTTAATATGGGGTGGTCCTCTAGGTTTGGTTTGCCATCCTCAACAGCTTCCAATACTTGTATGGCATATAAGGAACATCCCTTTTTGCAATACTTATTCATTTGAAGGGATGATATTTTCCTCACTCAAACAAGATTTTGAATCCCTTGGAGGGTCGTATTTCTCCCTTCTTCATTTACACATTCTAAAGTTTTATGATAATAGTCCAATTTAGTTTTGTAAGAAGCCAACCAATCCATACCAATCAACAAGTAATAATATCCCAGGGGAAGTATGTTAAGGGTCGCCTGGGTGGGAAATCCACCCATGATGAATTGATAGGATGGTATGACCTATGCCACTTTTCTTTTGGTACCAGTGGCTAATTCCACCAACCATGGTTTAACATGTCTAATTGGTTGCAGTTTACACTTATCAATGGTCTGAGGGAGCACATAACTCAAATTAGAACCTGGGTCAATTAAAATAGAACCTATATCGTCAGCGATCATACCTTCCAACTCCACCACTAAAGCTTGGTGGTTGGCTTGATTATTGTCCAAGGCTGTATAGATTCGTGGCATGATCCTAGCCACATCATTGACAGTGGTTGCTTCTTGGATGTTGTAGACTTTCTTATTGTTCTGTTGTTTGTGTGGGAAGTCCCTCAATTTATGATCCTCTCCACAACCCCAACATTTTAAGGTTTCCCTCTTCAGGTTATCAGTGTTTCCTGGGGCTGTCTTAAAAATTTTATTTCCACGTTGAGAGGGGAAATTTTGTTGATATTCACTTCTAGTACAAAGGATACTTCTAGAATCTTTTCCATAGTTATTAAATCTTGAGAAATTAAACCCCTTCTTATGGAATCCCAAACTACTCCTCTTCTTCTAGTCCTCGTGAGGTCTTTTCTTACTCCCAAATTGTTCATAACAATACCTCACCTTCCAGATAGTTTATCCTAAGGTCTTTGGTTCATCGAACTCAACTATGTCCTGGTAGGTATGAGGTAATCCACTAATGATCCACTGCATTTTTACCTTTTCATATTTTATGTAGGGTACATATCTCAGCAGTTCAAGGAATTTATTGACAAATTCATCTATGGTGAGTTGCCCCAGCTTGAGTTCATAGAACTCCTTAGTCTTCCCATCCATGTATCTCTTTGATAGATACTGCTTCATAAAGTATTTCTCAAACTGTTTCCATGACACGTCCTTCTCACAGACTCCTTTCTTATTCCTAAGGTCTTCCCACCAAATGGAATCATTTCCATTCAGGTTAAAGATATCGATTCGAGCCTTCAAGTTTTCAGAGTAATCAATGACTCTGAAGTATTTCTTTAAACCAAGAAGCCAAACTTCAACCTCTTCTCCTATCCTAATATCTCCATCGAAAGAGGGTGGTTTGGATTTCTTTAATTCTTCGGGATCATGATTTTTGGAATGCTTCCACTTCTTTCCTTTCCTTTCAGAATGCGATCTTTCATTGCTACTAGAAGATCCTTCGGATTTTCCATCTTCCTTTCTAGAGGACTCTACTGATGAGTGTCCCCTACCTCCAGGTTGGGCCTTATTTGAGGTGCTTCTCCCAGTGTGATCACTTATGGAGTCATGTTTTCATATCTTAGGTGTACTTTGACTTCTCCTCTTACGTCGTCAGTCCATATGAATGGTTGCGGGTTCATGTTGTAGTTGACTCTGTATGTCGAACAAGCTCTGCAACAAGACTGCATTAATTTCTGTCTATTTTTCTTGCTCCTTTATCAATCTCCCATTGTCAACCTTGCAACTTTGTAATTTGGCCTTGAGGCTCCTTATAGTTTTACCCATATATGGAGGGGCTTCCACCACCCTCCTTTCGTCAGATTCTTCATCTCTATTGTGGGATCTGTTCCCCACTTCATGACACGTCACCATCCTGTAGTCTTGAAGTTTTCCTGTGATTTATTGACTTCTTGAGTGTTGACAAAACACTTATTGTTAGCTAACAGTCTATTAGTTTATGAACAATACACAGTTCATATTTCTTAGATGCATACACACAGTAGAAAGTTTCATTCTTTTCCTCATTAAAATTGTTAACCATACTTTTTAAGAAGGAGGGAATATAGAGTATCTTTCTTAAAAACACTCTAAATATGGTTTTTAAGTGACTCGTCCATGAGCCCAAGCAGTCTAAGTGATGTAACCATGCTTTGATACCAATTTGTAACACACCCACGATGGGGCATATGAAAATTTCTCTTTTTCTTAACTCTCTTTAGATTCCCCTTTATTCAATTGTAGGTTCTTGCAACCCACAAGCTCTTTCCTGGCCCCTTTGAAGGGTTTGAGAAACATGTGCTAGCTCTCCATGCTATCCCCTTTCTTCATATGACCTCAAGTTGTGACCACACATTTATCAAAAGGTGCTTCGCAACTTCGCATGTTGGGTATTTGCATGTGAGCCAACCCTAACTCTTACGACTCTCAAACTTCCAAACTAGAGCCTAGTGCATACTAGTTCCTCCCTTAATATTTGTCAATGTGACCTGTCACTATGACTAGGGGCAAATATTTCAAGCACTTCAAGACTTCGCGCCTTGAGTTTTTGAAAGATTGCTCGTCTCTCTTATTTTAAAACCCAAACTAGAGAGTTTCTCTCACTAGATTAACGGTCCACAGTCTCCCGTGATCCAACGGTCCTAATCTCCTCTCTCACTAATTGGATTTTCACATTTTGAGAATTTGGATGCTGTCATACCTTTGTTTCCCCGATTCCTAATTTCTCGATATCCCCTTTCTAGATGAACGGTTTGGATCCCTCCTTCGATCAATGACTGTGATCGTTTTGTGAACTCAAACATTGCAAGTTCTCATGAATCCTATCTCTGACTTCCCAAGTTGTGAGTTAGAAAAACGTTGATCTCTCGCAACATGTCCCTTCTTGATGGAAAGATAGGATCCTTTCGCAAGTTCTTACAACTCCTATGTCTTACCTCCAGAGTTGCAAGTTAGTGAAACATTGATATCTTGCCACATGTCCCTTCTTGATGGACAGCTAGGATCCTTTCACGAACTTGGACTTCAAAAGTTCTCACGACTCCTATCTCCGACTTCTAAAGTTGCAAGTCAGTGAAACGTTGATCTCTCGTCACACATCCCTTCTCGATCGACGACTAGGATCCTTTCACAAAATCAAACTTTGTGAGTTCTCACGACTCTTATCTCTTAATTCCCAAGTTGTGAGTCAGTGAAACGGTGTTCTCTCGCCACATGCCCGTTCTCGATGGATGACTAGGATCCTTTTGTGAACTTAGACTTTTGAGTCCACTCTCCTGTGTAACTCCAAAAGGTTAAATCTCGTGCACTTTCCTCTAGATCCAACAATTGTTGGTCCACGCACTCAGATCTAACCATTGAGATCTAATATCCTCCCTATGTGTTCTTCTAATTATATGGACATGGTTCCAACGGTCCAGATCTTTCACAGCGCTCGATCCAATGATCACTATTTCTCCTCCTCTTGATATTTCACTTTCTTCCCTAACTTGGAAGATTTCAAATTTTTTGAAGGTCTCGACCTTCAGTTTACTTCCAGACAGCATTGATGTATGGTCTTGACTTCTGCTTTCCCTCCTGAGCTTATGAACTTGAAACAAATTTGCCTCCTAGACCTCATCTGTGCTTCTAAAAAGTTCTTGTCTCTTCTGAGCTTGGTCCTTAGGGATTTTTGAATTCCCACGTACTCCTTGTGTTAATATTCCTGCGATGAATCGATGTTCCATGACCTTCCTCGATCCAATGGTCCAGATCACATCACAACTTCTAGTTTTGGAAGTTTAGTTGTGCCAACATGTGATTCCACCAATGTGTGAACTCTAATTTCACCAATCCAATGGTCAAGGAGGGTCTCAATAGATCCTTGGATCTATGGTCTAGGTCACATAGTTACTTCATGTTTTAGAGGATCCATCCCCTTCACAATGATTACCAACATTCATCGAAATTTCGAAGACTACGGGAGTCGAGGCGCTAACGCCTGCAACCCTTCTTCAAATATAATAGTAGCGACAAACCTTGGATTCTCCCAAATGGGTCTCATCCATTCACCTTCCAAACAAAAGGATATTCCCTTCCAATACTTGAATCTCACTATTCTTCTTTATCTTTGTTGGATTTGAAATGATTAAGAGTTTTACGCTCTTTCTATTGAACTTAGTGCTTGGAAGAATTCTTCTGTGCACCCCTTACATTCATTACTCAAATCTAGAACTTAGGATGGTCTCGGTATCTACCCGCCTTGAAGAGGTTCAGTGCATACATGAACTACCTCTCTTGAGCTTAATAGACTCCATCCTCATAGCTATTGCGGGATTCATCCTCCACAATTAGGGAATTACTCACTCGATTCTAGGACGATGAGGAAATTACTTGGGGAAGGGATTTCGAGGAATTAAAATAGATCCTAAAGGGAAGATCAAGCAGATGTAAAAGTCCTCAAGGAATGAATGCATACTCTTAACTTAATCATTCAATACAAAGATCATTTATAGGCATATAAATATAGGCATGCATCCCTTATTTTACAATTCAAATCACAAGGTATAAACACACTTATCAGAACCATATGGCGTGGTGCGACTGCTGAGAGGGGTGATCGTTTACACCCAACCATAGGCTTAGTCACTCCCAATGGATTTATCACTAGCCTCCCTCAAGATTAGGCCACAATGATTTGAGATCCAATCTCTTACTTCAAGCTCAACGAAAGTTAGGGACGAAGGTTGCTCTCCTTCTCCCAATACAGGAATAGATAAGGAAGAAGGTTACTCTCCTTCTCCAAAAACAAGAATGGATAAGGACAAAGGATACTCTACTTCTCCTGGGTTTGTCTCTATTCTCTATGATCAGAACTCGTTGTTTTCTCTTTAAATCCTTCCTCACAGCCGAGAGCTTCTGCTCTCGTCTCTGTACTCTTCGCAGACCCTCTCTATCCAAACCCTGCTTCCTTTCTTTCCTTCCTCAAAAAGATTGTATGTGGCTCAAATCCCTCAGTATGTGGTCAGGTATGGAAGCCTTATAGATGGGAAAGCTTCCCCATCCCCTCATTAACTCTTGAGAAGGCCTTCCCACCTACCATCCTAACGGGAATTCATTTCTTGGACAGAGGGTTGTTCTGATCTTGAGCAATTTAAATCCAACATGATATTGGTTTATTGGAGGTCAATGCAACCACTCTGTGTCCCCTCCACCACCTTTTCATTAGCAATCGTGGCCTCTCTTAGCTCATCCCCTTCACAGTAGTCATGCAATATGTATTTCTATTTTCTATTAAACTAATAGAATTTACATTCCTCGACCTTTTATTCAAAGGTCCATCAAAACAAGTAGTCACACCTTTGAGTTTTCCATAGTTCCCTGGCCAATATAGTTATATTTATAGATTAGGGGAAATAGGGTGTTACAACCATGTACATTTGTGTCTCTATTTTAATGTGTATCTTCTATTTTTTATTTCAGCATTTGTTTTATTTTATTGCTCCATGATCCTGTTTTTCTAACAAGTGGTATCAGAGTGAAAGGTAACTCGCAGGAAAATAGGTTTCTTGGTTTGAGTGGGAGAAATGGAAGAAGATGGAAAGTTTAGGGTCGACGACCATGAAGGACAAAGAATGAGAGGTTCTTGACAGAAAGGAACTAGGAATGATATGACTAATCTTGGCAATGTCAATGGATTTCAATATTTAGAAATAAAAGACAATGAAGGAGGTGATGGATGTATTGTCTTTACTGGATGAAAAAACGTCGACGTCCAATAAGGTATTTCTAATGAAGAGATTATTTAATATGAAGATGTTAGAAGGTGTGTTTTTTGTATATCATTTAAATGAATTTAATACAGTTACTAATCAACTAAGTTATGTAAAAGTGGACTTTGATGATGAGGTCAGAGCTCTTCTAATCTTATGCTCATTGCCAAAAATCTGGAACAACTTAGTCATGGTTGTAAGTAACTGTGTCTTTGGTTCAAACAACTTAAAATTTGATGATGTTGTTTGTGTTATCCTTTTTGAGGAAATGCGATAGAAAAGCACATGTGACACATCATGTAATGCATTAAACATGAAGAACATGGGGAAAAAAAGCATAGAGGAAAGGGCTCAGGAAACCGCAAGAATTCTAGGAAGGGAAGATCTAAATATATATTTGGAAAGATAGAATTTTGGCATTGTGGGAAGAAAGGACATTTGAAGAAAGACTGTAGATCTCCAAAGAAACAAACATATGGACAACAGGATAAAATTTAGGAAGCAAATGTAAGAAGTGATGTGTTACAAGATGCTTTGATTCTTTCCATAGATAATATTTTTGAGTCTTAGGTAGTAGATTCAGGGGCTTCATTTCATGCTAGATCCCATAGGAAACATTTTCTAGTTTATGTTCAAGGTGATTTTGGATAGGTTCATTTGGCTAATGATGCACCATGCAAAATTGTTGGAATGAGAAAGGTAGAAATAAAGAAAAGAAATGGAAACCAATGGTTGTTGAAATAGGTAATACATGTCCTAGATCTAATGAAAAATATGATTTCAACAGGGAAGTTGGAAAGTGAAGATTGTATATCTATATTTATAGATATGGTGTGGAATGTCACCAAAGGATCATTGGTGATGGCAAAAGGAGAGAAGGTAGGTACATTGTATTTATGTACTAGTAATATTGAGTCTTATATATATTTATCTTCTATAGGAGTGGATACAACATTGTGGCATCATACGATTGTAAACATGAGTGAGAAGGGGATGCAGATACTTCAGAATTTTATTTTTTTTCCAGATCTTAAACAAATTGATTTGGATTTATGGGAGCATTGTGTTTATGGAAAACAAAAGAGAGACAGATTTCTCAGAGTGGGAAAAGAAAAGAAGAGTGAAAGGTTATACCTTGTGCATATAGATGTATGAGTACCAAATATAGTATCGTCTCTTGGTGGATCTCATTATTATGTTACTTTTATTGATGATGCAACTAGAAAAACTTGGGTTTATTGCATTCGACAAAAATATGATGTTTTTAGTACTTTTAAGAAATTGAAAGCTTTGGTTGAGAATGAGACAGGAAAAAAGTTGAAGTGTCTGAGATCAGACAATGGAGGTGAATATTGCAACAAGGATTTTGATGATTATTGTTCATACCATGGGATTTATAGAGAGAATATAGTTCTAGGAACACCACAATAAAATGGTGTTTCTGAAAGGATGAACAGGACAATCATAGAGCATGCAAGGAGTATGAGATTACATGTTGGTTTTCCCTTACAGTTTTGGGCAGATGTTGTAGATATTGTTGTTTACTTAATAAATAAAGGACCTTCAAGATATTTGTATGGTATAATTTTAGAGGAGGCATGGATAGGTAAAAAGGTAAACTATTGTTTTTTGAAGATTTTTAGTTGTGAATCATTTATCCATATTGATAAAGAAAATAGAACAAAGTTTAAGGAAAAATCCAAGAAGTGTACCTTTATTGGATACAATGTTAATGATTTTAGTTATTTCTTATGGGATTATAAAAATAAAAAGATTATTAGGAGTAGAGATGTCATATTCAATGAGAAGGTCATGTACAAAGATCGGTTGGAGGGAAAGAAACAGGAAAAACAAAAACCAGAATACACAGTGCTTAATGAGATCACTGAAAAATAAATCCCCAAGGTACCAGAAAATCATAATGTACAACAAGAAGATCAACAGGTACTTCAAACTTATGAAATTTTTATTAGAAGATCTACCAGGTTCAGTATACCCCCTGAACGATACTCTCCTTTATTGTATTATTTATTATTGATTGATCTTGGTGAACCTAAATGTTATGAAGAGGAAATGTAGGTAGACACCAAAAAGAAGTGGGAGAAAGGCATGAAAGAGGAAATGGATTCCTTGGTAAATAACCATACTTGGGACTTGGTTCAGTTGCCTACAGGAAAAAGAGCATTGTAGAATAACTGGGTTTACAAGTTGAAGGAAGAATATGGAGGAAAAAAGTGGTACAAGGCTAGACTTGTTGTAAAGGAGTTTGCACAAAATAAAGGTATAGATTTTGATAAAATATTTTCTCTTATTGTTAAAATGACTTCAATTAGGACTATTTTAAATCTTTTGGCAGTAGAAGATTTGCATCATGAATAGTTAGATGTAAAAACAACTTTTTTCTATGGGGATTTGGAGGAAGATATTTATATGAAACAACCACAGAGGTATGAGGTCAAAGGGAAGGAAAATTTGGTATGCAGGTTGAAGACGACCTAGTATGGCCTAAAGAAAGATCCAAGGTAGTGGTATTTGTATTTTTACAGGTTTATGACAAAACAAGGTTATAGTAGATTTAATTCTGATCATTGTGTTTATTTTAAAAGGCTAGAAAATGGAATCTATATTATATTGCTATTGTGTGTAGATGACATGCTTGTTGCAGGGTCTAATATGTAGGATATAAATGCGCTTAAGAAGAAATTAGCTAATTCATTTGAATGAAGGACTTGGGTGCTGCAAAAAAAATCCTTGGTATGAGAATAACAAGAGACAGGAAAAATCACAAATTGACATTGTCTTAGGGTGAGTACATAGAGAAGGTGTTGGAGAGGTTTAGATTGTAGAATGAAAAAATAGTTAGTACACCTTTGACCAACCATTTCAAATTAACTAAGGAAATGTGTCCCAAGACACATGAGGAGATAGAATATATGTCCAGGGTCCCTTATTCATCAACATTTGGCAGTTTTATGTATGCGATGGTTTGCACAAGAAAATATATTGCACATGCAGCGGGAGTTGTGAGAAGGCATATGAACAATATAGGTAAAGAACATTGGGAGGCAGTCAAGTTGATTCTCAGTCTTTTGAGAGGTACTGCTACTCATGCATTATGTTTTGGAGGTTCAGAAATTTTTCTACATGGATATGTTGATTTAGATATGGTAGGTAAGATAACAAGAGGAGAACCACATGGTATGTTTTTACTATAGGTGTAACGATAGTAAGTTGGATTTTAAAACTGCAAAAGGTTGTTTCACTTTCAACAATAGAGGCTAGTAAAGAGATGATTTGGTTACAAAGGTTTATGGAGAAATTGGGAAAGAAGCAAGAGGATAACATGTTGTATTGTGACAGTGAGAGTGCCACTCATATTGCAAATAACTCAGCCTTCCATTTCAATACTAAGTATATACATATTGAGTACCATTTCATATGATCTGTCTTGGAAGATGGACATTTCAAGTTGGAAAATATACACACTAGCTAGAATCATGCAAACATGTTAACTGAGTGACCAGGGATAAATTGAGTTTCTACTCAGTTTCAGTTCATATTCAAGCATGAAGGTAAATATGAGAAATTTTCCAAGTTCAATAAGGGTCATAGTCCAATAGATACAACATCAATGAAGTTTTTGAGATCAATCTCCAAGTGGGAGATTGTTGGTTCTGGAGATAGATTATCTTCGTGATTCAGAGGTATTTGTTTTCATTCGTGTTTATACCCCATGAAGAATTTACACCCAAAAATAATGTACACTCCTCCACGTGGGGGAGTGCAGAGGTGGGTTACCCCCTCTACGGGGTCCGGGGGCAAGCAGGACCCAAAGAAAAAATTTCCTTGTAAATGTATATTGTAATTTCATAGTAAATCTAGACCATTCATTATAAGGTCGTAGATCTAACAGTAGAATTTATGTTAGGGTTTTTTTCCCTATAAATGAGGGAAATGTATTGCGACTATGTATTATTATGAATATTTTATTCTGAGAAAGGATACTGTGAGAAAAAGAAGAGGAAGTTATAGTGGGTGTGTTGTAGGTTGTATCCCTTCATTTGATGGATAATAATAAAGGAAGGACCTGACAATTTATCTCGTTGATGTATCCCGCACTGGGTGAACCATGTATATTTGTGTCTCTATTGTATTGTGTATCTTTTGTGTTTTATTCCTGCATTTGTTTTATTTTATTTCTCTATGATCCCCTTTTTCTAAGAGTTGGCGACTCTCATGATCTATGACCCTTATAAAAAAGTGTTTATCATGTTTCCTCCAACCATGCAAGTATGGATTCAATTGAAGGAAGGCATATGTATTAATTAATATGTCATAGAGAATGGTGTTCACAATTTTATGGAAATTTGTAATATATCCTTCCATAACTTTTTTAGGAGTTTCTTCCATTTCTATGGCTTTTAGTAAATTATCCATCTTATTACTCCTTTCTTTCTTTAACTTTCTTACTTTCTTACTCAACTTTTGGTTTTTATTCATCAGTTCATATTTTATCTTAATAGTTTCAAATAACCAAGATTATAGGCTCAAAAAGGAAGTAAGACATGACTATTACCTTTCTTGGTCTTCTTCTTGATGCTGAGAGTTCCTTGTTTATTATTTTGAATATTAACTTCTGAAATTTCTTCAATTGATGATATCTTAGGTGTGATGACAAGTGTTTCCATTAATGCTTCTTCAAATTATTCCATGGACTTGACCTTGGGTACCTCTGTAAATGAAACCTCTAATGCATCTTTGGAATCATCCTCAACTACTTATATGGTTTAAACCTTGAGCTCTTCTTCAGAGTCAAACAATCTGTTCATTATATGATCCTTTGATGACTTAGTTTGAATTCCTGAGGAAAACCTATATTTGTCTTCTCCTATCCTACACAATTTTCATGATCCTATAGCTTTACCACCCTTGCCATCTCATTTTAATGATTTTTAATTTAATTGAGAGAGTTTCTCTTGGTATGGTAAAACCCTCACCCTAGCTTTACATTTCATAAGACTTTGAAAACCCTGCCAATTTGTCCCTTCTTTCTCCATTTATGCTCGAAAAAGCAATTGAATAAAATCATTATGATAAACTCTTGAGGGTTGAGCTCATTTTTGGAATGTTCTTTCCATTTTTTCCAAATCCTTCAAGAGGAAGAACAAAACATTCATAAAATTTTGATTTCTAAGATACAGTAGGTTATTGATGTGATAGTTGAAAATAACATTGAAGTGGTTGTCACCTATGACAAATTTTTGTATTATAAATTCTATATCCTTCCATGGGTTAATTAATATATCTCTTCGAAGTCATTTCTTCTGAATATTGGGCATATGCAAAGGAGTACTTACAAATTGTGACCAACTCTCATATGGTAGATTGAGGTGTTTCAACCACTGATCACCGTCAAATTTCAATATCATAGCTTGTATGATGGTCTCTTCATTCACTGGGAATGTCAATTAATGAACTGTGGTTGTATTCCCATTGAAATTTTGGGAAATTTCCATGGCTATGGATGAATTTGAACCCTAAAATCATTCAAAGAATGATAACCATCCCACCTGAGTGAAAATATACAAGGCTTTGGGGCTTTGTCATATAATTATTATGTTTTGGGGCTCGTTTCAATTCTGGGCTCCTCCCATCATCAATAAAATTTTCTATTCACCCAATTTTTACTTTGTTTTTCTCTTATTTGATGCACCTGTTATATTTTTCAGGCCTTATGAGAATGGAGAAATGAGAATGATCAACTAATGTTGACAATAACCCAATGTTTAAATGATAAAAATGTTTGCATATATGTTATCATGAATACATTTTCTACAGGATTTGTTATTTCATAGCAATGATGAATATGTATGTGAGTGTTTAAACTAATGTTTTCAAATATGAATTTAGTTTAAGGATTGTTTCAGTGATAAGGTGATTTTAGGCTTTTAAATGATTTTCATATGGGAAAGAAAATATATAGGAATGGAAATATGTAAGGATAAAAGAGGACTATAGACTAGAACTCAAATATTTAGGGTAAATCATAGATGGGTTTTAATCTTGGATAATCACTTTGGTAGCATAACCCATATTTTGAACTATGTCTTTCCAAATCAAAACTGACTATTGATGACTTTGTCTTATTCAAAGTATAGTTATATAAGACTTATATGATCTACACATTGAAAATGATAAGGAGTAAGGATAATAATTTTTAGGCCAAATGAAAAATATTGAAAGGGGGATAAAGTAGATGGAGAATATGGATAGGGATAATTTATTTGTAGGAGATATACAAATTGGATTTATTTCAATCTTTCACATATATAAAATGAAATTTAGAGATAGGATATAAGAATTACCTCATTCTCGAGTGAAAAACAAGTCCTTATATAATTTGAATCTTGTCCTAAAAAAGGATTGTAATAATAAGTGGATGTTAGTGAATGCTATGTCAATGGTACTCTTGATGCAATAATTAAATTATGTAAGTTTTAAACAAAAATTGAATACTAGAACTCCTAGACAGAAAAACATGAAAAATCTTTGCAATATATTGGTATCTATGAAACTTTTAGATGTTTTTTGGCAAAGATTATGATAATATTCAAGGAAGACTCATTCAGGATTGTTTGAATTATGCAAGTAGAGCCTTTAACAATCTCTTCCATATGTCAAAAACCTGCAAAAACAAAATCTGGGTTTGTGTGCATGTGTTTTTCTTCCTTTTTTTATTTTCTTTTCATGTTATGCTTGCCAGTGAGTAAAATTGGTTTTCAAAAAAAACTTGTTCTATTGTGCGTCTGAAGAGGTTTTCATAGTTGAAAAAGAATTCTTTCTTTTTATCTTGATAATACTAGCTAGAAGTCTAGTTTTCTAATATTATAAAGTCCAACAATGCATGTGACCAAGTTTTTACTAATGGAATTTTATTATTTTTCCCCTTTTTTTCTTCATATTCTATATACAATCAGTTATGTACACAATTATCCTTTTGAGAGTTTTTCCATAGGGTAGGGGATTCATGCTATAGTATAAAGAATGTTGAAACATGCCATGCACATCAATAACTATTAAGCATGCATGTTATAACATACAAATCAGAGAGACAATAATTAATACACAATGAAAATAAATATGCATGAGATAAACAAATGACATAGAGAACTTATCTTAATCAAATGGTTCACCAACTGGATGAAGACCAAGGACCTTCCACCCAAACATAGACACTGTTGTTTCAAGTCTCAATAGCAATGTCACCTCTAATACTGGGATATGAATCCACAAGGACGGTTCCAGGGTGTCACTCATATTCTCCAAACCAATCAACACTCAAGCTTTCACAGGTTCCTCAACATAGAGAAATCCAAAGTACACCAACTATCTTCTCTCTAGCCTACACAACCCAAGAGAATGGACCCCCTTCTCTGCCACATAGTCCCTCAGGCTTCCCACATCCTTCCAGGGCTCCAATGCACTTGGTCAAGAATCTCCAAGTTGGGACTCTCAAGAGTCTCAATTGTGAAGAAAATTTAGTACATGCCAATGCATATTAGGCATGCAGGCATCAATTCATGGCTGGAATACACCAACAATCACTACAACTGACCAACAATGGATTCTCTCCCAAAATTTTGTCTTTCCTTTTCCCCAACAAGATCAAGGATGAATGAGCAATAATGAATGAAAGTGTGAAAGTGTGTATGTATAAGAACCCCCAAACAACCCACAAGATGGATTTATATATTTACTTGGAAATCAAGAACCACATGGCCTTTGTAACAACCTCATCATTACAAAAATAAGTGACGTGTAACATGTCATTTTTTTTTCTTTTAGTGCCATGTTAGGAAATTAAAACATCATAATAAGAGTGACATCATCGACTACTTCAATCCATCAATACTAAACATCCATTAACATGGAGCGGGAAGAATCATTCGCATAACTCGTCATATATCATATAATTTTCAATTTGTGCAAAGAATCTAAAATGTACAACAGTCAATCATTAATAAATTAATGGCGTAATAAAAGTTTTTAATCCATCAATGACAACATAAGAGAAGGCATGAAATAACGACTGTATTTATTTGTTGCATAAGGAATATGATCATATACATAAAATCATAGCTCCCATAGATTTGGGACGCAAGTGTATCATCATTTAATTCATTGCGCAAGGGATCTCAGGTCCAAATTTCATTCAACACATCATAAATTCATTCGTGCAAATATGTAATTATCTAATCATAGAATACTCCAAGGCGTGAGATAAACAATTTTAAACCACCATACATGTCAAAAATCCATAAGCACAAGAAGGCTGAGATCTAAACCAATCCAATTATGCAAGAAGTCCCAAGATAAAATCATCATTTATTACATAACCTCCATTCGTTCAAGAAGTCTAAAGATCAATAACTATCATTTATGATGAAAAATCTATATGTGCAAGTAATAATTATTAAATGATTTAGGGTGTATATGAAGGGTCAATCAATCTGAATCATCGATAAATTTGAGGCACAATAGTCAATATCGAATACATCACTTACTCCATGGCGCGTGAGGAGTCCAAGTCAACAATCATTCTTTACCATAAAATTTTATTGCACAAGAAGTAATGAAGGAAACAACATTTATTATGTTGAAATACATGGTGTGATATAAGTCTAACCACTTGCGTAACCCTGCACAATGTTAATCGGTGCAGGCAATCAATTATTGGCCCAGGTATTATAACATAGTTATCTCTCTGTTATATGTTTCATTAGTATATATATATGCGAGAACCGTATCAAAAGTATCGGGCCTTTGAAAGACAAGTTTTCCACTTTTGTGACTCTCTTAGTTCTAGCTAGTCATTGCTTGAGTAGTCGGCTAGGAGCCTATTCAAAATTCTCTCAGAGAACTAGAATTAAATGCCTTTCTTTTCTGTGCAGTGATAGTTATCACTATCTTTAAAGTTATGGATCGCTCTATGTCTTTTAAAGAAGTAAGGGATGTTGAATGTAGTACTTCTGAAAGTAGCCTTAACTCCATGTTCTTCGATAATAATGTTGATTGTTTAAACCAGGCCAATATGGAATTAGTTGAGTCACAAAATCAAGCCACATGGAGATTACTCGATATCTCTCCCAACCAAGTATATAGTCATTTGAGCATGTTTCATATCCATGCCATTACCAGAGTTTTTTACAAAGAATTAATCAGTCGTATCCAACAAAACAGTGATGTAAGTCAAACCATTTCCTTACTCAATGTTAAATAAATCCAAGCTGAAGCAAAGAAGCATAAAACAAACTATATTCATTTTGGTTGTATCCAAGTAGGCATCAATGCCTTAGTACATAAGGGAATAGATGCCTATGTCCTCTTCACCGTCTGAAACATGACTCACAACAAATTTACTGACTCTCCCATTGGTGGCATTATTGCGCCCTTATCAAATGGACCTATATACTTTGATTGTTATCCAAATTTCTCAGTCTATACTTTTGATGAAAACCTTGAGGATATTATTAAATTCCATAATCCAAGAACAAACTTACCTCCTCCCACCTCTATGACAAAAGTTCCTAGTCCACACCCTAAATTTTAATAAATTCATTTTCCCCATGACAATCACATGCTAATGATAACCTCTCCTTCTCTCGACCTATACGTTTTTCCTTGCCATCTTACTAATTCTATTCCAGAGGATTTAAAAAGACCAACAATACTAGAAATAAGGAAATTCCTTACCCTAATGAGAGGGTCCAAGAAAAAGAATGTAAAAGAAGATTGTGTTAAGCCCTAATATTGGCTCTTTACCCCTTAATTGGGGCATATTATATTAGTAATTTTATTTTATTTATGTCGGCTTTAGGCCATTAGTTGTAATTATACCTCCTAGTCTCCTATATATACCAAGGAGACATTTTCATTTTGAATCATCTTGTAATTGAACATTTAAGTGGGGTAAAAGGAAGTTGCCCCCTCGAAGAGGCTTATTATCTGAAATTATCACTTTTTCAAAGCGTTGAGTACTTTTTCTAAGGTTTTTCTATGCCATATTGATATTTGGTTCTTAACATATGGTATCAGAGCTCAAGGTCTTAGGGTTTCACTGCTACATCTTAGACACCTTGGACTTTTCACTATAACTTCTTTTATACAATGTTTCAAAAGGAACAACTCGAAGGATATTTATTAGAAAATCAAGTTACGTTGGGTTCAAATTTAATCTCCTAAGGCCTTATAGTTTCATAGATACAACCTCTACAAGATAGGATTATGGAATCATCCTGAACTGATTCATTGCAAATTTTTTGCTATAAAAATACTTTATGTAATGTTTCAGACCATGAATACCATAGGATATTCAAAAAAATTAGTATGATATCTGTGGTAAAAAGTTCAGTTTCTGGGTCATCTTAAATTGGTATATACACCCTATGTAAGATAGGGTATCTGACTAGTCCTATTGACTAGTCTCAAGAAGGTGTTCCAGGTAAAACAATCATAACATCTTCCTATTGTATCCAAATTGAATGGGACTAGTTTCATTGGATCATGGAAAGTATGTAGCATTTTGGGTACATGTTTTGGAATTTTATATCAATTATTTTGTGTGGGGCACACTATACAAGTGAGATCCCCTAGAAAGGACAAAAATCGGAAAGTTGTGGGGAAGTTACCGTAAATTCTACTTAGCACATCCAATTTTGATAAGACTTCTAGAATTGCAGAGAAGAAATATCAAAGAACTACATAAAAGAAAGTTTCATACCCAGAAGGGATGAAACTTTGGAGATACAACAGAAGAAACATTGTCTAGAAAAACCACCTCAAAATCAAGGTTCAAAAGTGATACTTGGCCAACATGCCACCCAAAAAGGGAACTTCTACACCAAATAAGCCTCCAGACAATCCTACTTGGACTC
>JZKD02S2082375.1:553228-573508 GCA_000966675.3 Picea glauca | reverse complement strand
AACACCTCAACCTACAAGGTTGACACCTCAACAATTGGAGGAAAGAAAAGAAAAAGGATTATGCTTTAATTGTGACAACAAGTACAGTAAGGGACATAAGTGTGGTGAGAAGAAACTATTCTACATAGATTGTGAAGAAGAAGAAGAAGAAGAAGAAGAAGAAGCATCTCAATATGAAAACGTATAAGAAATTTCGTCTGAAGAGTTGACTCCCATGATATTATGTAATGCATTGGCTAGAATTAGCACTCCTCAAACCTTCAAGATTGAAGGATATTGTTATTCCTGAGTTTGTGTTTTAAGGCTATAAAACACACCGTCAAGGCATCCGAATAAAGATTGTTATGATAATACTTTTTAAAACAAAGAAACAAAGAAAAACAAGATCAGATTCAGTTTCTCAACTGTCTCTGTCTTACTTCCCGTTGTTCCTGGATGCTTACGTCACATTCAATTGCAACCCACGATCTTTCTAATTCAGCCCTATTTGTTGCAGTTTGTAAGATAGTGTTAAATAGGTTTAGGGCAATGCTGGTTTTATCTTGTAAACCAGGTTCTACGTTGGGTTGTCTACTGTTAGGAACTGTCATGGGTGATAGGGTTTTATATGTTTGTAAAAGGGTTTTTTATATCTTGGTTACTTCAGACCTTCAGAGAAGATATTAATAAAACAACTTTAAAACCTAAAACAGAAAAGTAAAGACACAATTAAGGTCGTTTCCTGGTTTTGTGACAATTTTGAAATTGTAGACAATGCCACACAACAGAGAGAAATATAAGGTTTTTATCTGGAAAGAATCTTATATTTCCATTAACAATAATGAAAGAGACACAGGATTTGTAACAAAAGAAAATATTAAGGAACAGAAGGTTACAGGTCTTAAAATCAATAAAGTAATTTCAGAGGAAAAAATGTAACACATTCAACATCCAAACCAATCTGAAACAATAAACAACAATTGCATATAACTTCAAATTGATTTAATTGCTAGAAATGCACATTAAGAAGAAGATTTAACAAATGAAGGTAGACAAGGGAAGAAACATAGTCACGAAATTGCAGGATCCAGAATCTTGTTGCGAATTCAATTATGATAAACTTTAAAACTGATAGTACAAAAATCGGCCTTCTCCAAAATTTCTGAAGCCTTGTTTCAGCCTTTTGAAATTATATTTATACATTTCTGTCAAAACCTTCCGTTGGTAACTCACCAACTCCCTAATTTTTCGGTTGCATAAACTAATGTCAACCATTTACAATTTATTTTAAAATTCTAAAAATAGAAATATTTACAAAGTTTTAACTTTGAGTCGAAGAACTTTCTTTATCTGCTTCAATATTTTGAACATATTTCTCTAAAAAGTTTACCAAGACTTTAGGAGCCTCTGGTACTTCGTTTTCTTCAAAAGAGAAGAAAATTCTTTGTAGACCTGGCAACTGGGTTGCAATTGTTTTCTCTGTGGACTTAACTTTTTCCAATTTTGAACTGGAAGCTATCATCAACTTCTCGATTTCTACCATATTGACCATTTTGATATTTGAGATTTATGCTTTCTTTTCTTCAAGTTCTTCTTTTGTTTTCAGCTGATACCTGTTAATGTCGATTTCTCCTAACAATTCGGAAAAGCCATATGTCCCGATATGTGCTGAATATTTTTCAATGAAATCAAAAATCTTTTGACAATCTTCATTGACCCCTTTTGTAATTCTTTTATAACCTTCCAATTTTGTTTCCCAAACCTTTATCATTACATCTCCCTTCAACTGCTCTGAAATGGATAACTTCTGTAATTTTCCAGCTTCTTCTTTTTGTAAAGAAGTTATTATCTTTTGGAAAGAATTTTTTGTTGCTTTTGCTTCTTTTTCTTTTTGCACTGCCTTGTCCATAGATCTCTTAGATTCTTGATAATAATTATGGATGATTTCCAGATTAGAGAATACCTTCTGTTGTTATTCCTCAATATTTGTATATATTTCTGATGCTTTAGTCTTGAAATGATCTATTTCAATCACTTGATTAGTAATTGAAATGATTTTATCTTGCAGAGATTTATTTTCATGGCCTAGCTTCTACACTTGTTCTTGAGTAACCTGTATCATATTTTTTGCCTCATCCAGATTTTCATTTAACTTTGGGATTTCTTAGATGTCTTTGAGTCTGGCTTGCTCAAGACCTTTTTGTATTCTCTAGCCAATAATTTTTTCATTTTCCTTTAACCTGTCCTGCAACTGTGTAATTTCCCGATCCTTCTGCTCTATCATAGTGATTAAATTTCCTACAGAGTACATGTTGGCTGATGCTATGGCCCCCATAGTTCCTACTAACTCTGTAGCAAACTCTCCTTCATTTAGATTCTTTCCATCAATAATAATTTTATGTTTTTTGACTGTTCTTTCGCCTACAGGATGTAATTCCTGTTTCAAGATGGCTCTCCATTTTTTGCTGAAAAAATAGTCTGATGAAGGAATTCCATCTCTACTGATTGGCTCTAAGTCACTTACGTACATAACTCCTTCATGAGGGGTCCCGAAAGTAGCTTGCAGTGGGGTCAATGCTGTAATGGGACTGCCCATTTCTTGTGAATATTTCCCCCCAACAGTTTCTGGAATATAATCGAGGTTTATTGTGCTTGTTTCTTCTCCTTTCTCTTTTTCTATCTGTGTTTCCTTGATCTGCGAAATTTCTGTATTCTGAAGAGGAATCTCATAATTTTTTCAATTTATCTTTATCACTTGTATCATACTGAATAATTGTTTCAAAACCCAGAGGAATTGTTTCTTTCTCTTGCGTCGATGTTGACATTTCGCCTTGCAAAATCTTTGGCAAACACTGTCTTCTATTTCTTTGAAAAGATACAAACCCCACCTGTGCATCAGGTGTCAATGTTTGCACTCTTCTCTGAACTTCCTCATAAGACTTAACATTTCTAAAAATATCATCATAAAATGAAACTTCATGTTCATATGCTTTCAACCCACACTGTGTGACATGCCAATTGATTATTTGATATGGGTCATGTTTCCTGTGTTCTATATCCACTAATTTCACTTCACTCAATGATTCGGCTTCTGACTTAGAATGACCTATGTTTAATAAAAAAAAATTCCCTAGATAAACCGGAAAAGATGGCCATGCCTTCTTCTGTTGAGATTTCAATTCTAGCCCAATACCACCATTTATCAACTGATAAGCCACTTCTCTGCATATTAACCTGTTTGGTAAAATCTTGGGTAGTGCATGAGGCGGAATAGAACAGCCATAAACTCTCACATAGGAAAAATTTTCTTCAATGAACCAATCAACAATTGATTTGATGTTTTCTATGATGGTATTGGAAATGTGAGGAGGTTCGCATCAGAAGAAAATTCTGTGTAGAGGAATAATTACATAATGACACACTTCATAAAAATTATTTTTGGCATTTTCTTCCCACATAGCTAAATGGTACTTATGAACAGGCTCTGTACAGGAAGCATTCCAACTCCAATTCATTAATGGGAAAGGAGTCTTGAAGCAAATGGAATCCATTATATAAGCTGACATATAAAAGGCCACCGGTTGTCCCTTTGACCTAGCTGTTTGGTAATTCATAACCTCTGAAGTGATGTTGTCTGATAAAATTTTATGCCAATTGAAATTGTGCCCCTCTGAAACTTCTTCTAAGAAAGGTGTCCATTCGGCACTAAAGTGGTAAGGATCCTTTTTCCCATATAGTCTACATAACATCATTGCTAAATACAACATATATACATTTAATGAAGCAGTAGCGTAAATTCCGTGTAAATCGGCCCTAAATTTGTTTTCATCTCTGGCCCATCCTCTTATCATATCAGGGTATGTTTGACCAACTTCAACGCACTCTTTTTGTTGAAATGCAGCTACAAACTCATAATTAAAAGTGTGCTTATAATTGGGCGAGAGCTTATACATTACTTGGATATGTTCGGGCCTGAATGAGCCGATAATAGCTCCTTGCTCGTTCAGGATACTTCTGGTTGGAACATCGACTTTATCCAATGCCTAGGAAACCATGTTGGTATATGAAACCAGTCTCGGACGTGATGCAACCTTATGAAGCTCAGTCTCGACGATATCTCAGAGATGGTTGTCTGCACCATTATCCACATATTTGAGTTCATCCTCCATTTTTTCTGCAATTGCAGCCCATGATTTGACAGAGTGTACTACCCCAGCTGCAGTAGTGTCTGAAATAATATCGCCTTCCGGTTGCTCTTCAGTTTTGTTTGAAGCCTTTTTGGGCACCATAGCTCTTTGTTCACTAGCTCTATGTTCACTTGAATACCTGTAACAGAGCAGAACTTAGCTTCGAAATAATGTAAACGTTTCAAAAGTTATTTTGAATATATCATAAAATCATCGAGATTTGTACCTCTGTTATGAAATAAATGCAAAAGATATTACCGAATATGTACATTTAATGTTCGTACTTAAGTTTTCGCAGTGTATTCAAAAACTTTCCAATTTGGATATTGTCGCATTAAAAATCAATTATCAAAAAGTTTACTTTAAACCTTGTTTATACGAATGATTAATTATTTTTAATCTTTCTTTTAAAATTTGAAAACATCGTATCGGAGTTTCGGAACTTTTGATGTGAAGGAAACAAATCATTGAAAAATCTCGATTGCCAAAATCACGATGTATTAATTAAGTTTAAATCTTTTTGTTATCTTAATTAATCCAGATTAACTTTTTCAGGATTTCATTAATCAAGAAATCGGATATCGGGAAATCGGTGATCGGGAAATCGGGAAATCCGAGGTCATGAAAACTGATGCTCACAAAACCGCGAACTCCAATATCTCGATATGATTATTTATTCTTAATCATGCTTAACAGTAATTAGATTATTCCCAAACCTCGCTTAAGGGTTAACTGAAATCGGGGATCGATATTTCGCTATTTAATTTGTGTTGAACATTGTTATTTCAAAACTCTGAATCCCGATATCCCGATGTGAATTTAACGTTTCTTAAGTTTTAACATTACTGTTCATTTAAAAGATCATTTGAAAAAGTGCTTGGAACATACGTTCGTTTAGATTTTAATCATTCTTTATCCAAAAATGAACCACAAAGGCATTTCGAATTCGTCGGAGATGAAATTTTTTGCTTTAAAAAATTTATATAATGCAAAGGCTCAAAGATACAAATTTTTTTTTATCCTTAAGGTTAAAAATCAATGTCTGTTTCAACATAGGCTCCAACTGGGGACCTTGTCTCCTTGCGGTATGAGGAGAACATGCAGACTCAGTGCCTACATTGGTTAATGGGGTCAAGAGTTTATCACTGATAGACTATTCGAATAGTAAGAAAAAATAACATGAACAGTCTCTAAAAATCTTTTCAAAACTTATCACTTGTTGAAATTCAGTTATGATCTTCTTCAAAATTTTCCTTCTCATTGCAAAATTGAGTTAGTATTGAGATGGTTAGAACAATCTTTAGAAGCTCAACAGATTATCGAACATTCCATCTTGCATCAATCGAAACAAAATTCATCAATTTAAAACTGGGAAGCTCTATTTGACCTAAGACGAATATCCAGTTTTCGAAAAATTGATAACTAGAATAGAGTTATAGATAAGTGTGACAACCTTACAGATACCTCAGACATTGCTTCATTGCTAGCAGGCATGTTTAGTACCCCGGTGAAGTTATCTGTCCCTTTTTACTGAATTTCCTTTCACCGCTTCGAACGCTAATTTTATGTTTAGACATTGCTTCACTGCCAGCAGGCCTATTCAGTACCCCGGTGAAGTTATCTATTTCCTTTCATCGTCTGTAGGACTAGATGGGGGCAATCAATTATGAATTTCCTTTCACCATCTGTCTTATTCTTAGCTCAGGCTTACGAAGCGGGGGAAATCAGTGATACTTAATATATCAGGGTTGGTGATCTGTGTAAAATTTTATAATCAAGGTTTGTCAACTTGTTTTGATTATTCTAGGCCAATTTTTCTCAACCTTCAAAACTTCCTAAGTCAGTAGAGAAAAAGGGAAAACATTTTCAAAGGATCTTCTTTTGAGCAAGCTAAAAAAATTCATACAAATTGTTAAACAACTTAAGATATACGGATTTAATCTCAAACTTAACCATTTTTAGTCAGAGAAAAAAAAGATGAATATTGACCTATCTAAGCTCAATCATTTGATAAATTTCCAATTTAATACAAAATCTCTTCAACTTTCAAGCACATGGCTCAATATCAATACTCTTATATTAATTTGTCGCAATCAAGTACAAAACATGCAGAAGGTATGTATTTAGAGACTTGAGATATAACTACATAGGAAAGCAGGGCATTTATTCTTATGTATTCGAAGATACGAAGATTAGACAGGCTCCTGGCAGATTGCTCAGGCAGACACTATCTCAGAGACACAATATTTTTTTTTTTTTTTTTAACTAAAACTGAAATTGAATGTAACTTTTTAAAAATTGTAAAAACGAAAAATATCTAATATCATTTCAAAAATAACTCTATGGATTTTTATTTTTATTTTTTTACAAATTTTTTTTTTTTACTTAATAATATTTTTTTTTTTTTTTTTAACAATTCGAGAAAGAAACTTGTATGTACACATTTATTTTATTTTATTTTAATTTTTGTTTATATATATATATATATACAAAATTTTATTTATTTATTTTATTTTATTTTATTTTATTTTTTTATTTTATTCCATGTAATGCTTTAAGAATCGTGCATTAACAGGAGCATTTAGGATCTTACCATCTAAATTTTCCAGTAGAAAAGAGTTTTTACCTTCAGAAGAGGATATTTTAAAGGGTCCATACCAGATGTGATCAAATTTACCGTTTTTACCCGAATCTTCCTTTCGAGCATCCCACCTCGGGACTAGATCTCCTGGAAGAAAGTTTGTGTTCTTGGTCTTGCGATCAAATAGAAGCTTCATATTATCCTGGTACTTCTGTAGCTTTTTGTGTATTACATACCTGTGTTTCTTGACTTCAATTAATTGGTTTATTCTTCTGGTGAGAGGATTTGGCTCCTCCTTCTCATCTTGCCACAACTTCATTATAGGAAGTGCTAAGTTTATGGGTAATACTACGTCTGTGCCATAAGCCATCTAAAATGGTGAGGTACCAATAGATTTCTTCGTTCCTATTCGATTTGCCCATAAAGCATACTTTAAATGTAAGTGCCAAGATCTTTTATTTTCTTTTAAGACTTTCTTAATTATGATGATCAAACTCTTATTAGAAGATTCAGCCAATCCATTTCCTTGTGGATAATATGCTGTAGAATGTTTTAGTACAATGTTATATTTTTGACAGAAACTAATCATTGCCATTGACTTGAAATCTTGAGCATTATCTGTTACTATTTTTCTAGCACATCCAAATCTTGCCAATATATTCTCTTCCAAAAATTCTATAACCACTGAGTCAGTGGCTTTCCTGGTAGGAATTGCCTCCACCCACTTGGTGAAATAATCTGTGGCAGTGAGAATCCACCTATGTTGGGCGCTTGAATGTGGATTTATCTCACCTATGAAATCAAGCCCCCATTGCTGGAAAGGTGCTTCTCTTTTGATTGGAAATAACGACATAGCTGGTAACTTCTTCTTTCTAGTGAAAAATTGACAAGGGTTACAAGCCTTTACCTTAGCATTTACATCAGGGAACAGCTTGGGCCAATAATAACCAGCCCTTAAAATTTTGTATGTTGTTTCTCTCCAGGCTTGATGCCCTCCACAGACCCCTTCATGAAACTGACTAATGACTTCCTCTGTCTCTGATTCAACCAAGCAAACTAAGAGGAAACCAAGTGGGTCTTTCCAGTATAACTTTTTCTCAGAAATGCAATATTTAACTGCATGCAATTTCAATGTTCTATCCCCGGATGGGGTGTTAGTGACGGCCAGCTGGTGCAGGTAGATGCAAGGTGGGTGCCAACAAGGCACGGAGCCACGTGATGGGCCCGTGCCTCCGTCTGCCACCCTCCAGGACTATTAATGCAGTTTAATGTCGATGGGAAGGCGAGTTTACTGCCCTCGACCTCTGCGTTATACTATGGAAAGGGAGATTGTATCCATTGTTACTCTGTGTGGTTTTGGATTCTACTGCTGGTTAGCTGATTTTCTCTCCCTGCATCCATGGTCAGATTTTGAGGGTGCATACTGGTCCCTGGAGGCTCCCCGCCGTGGCCATCTCTACGCATCCACAATGCCTAAGCATAAACGGCGCCTGAGAGGAAAACCACGGCGGGGCTCTCCGTGGAGACCTCGATGACCTTATTTTTCTTTGCGTGGTGTGTCTCCCCCTGCACCTAGCCGTCCCCTCCAGGAGGCGGAGCCTAGCCACAATCCTCTGACTCAGTCAAATGCAAGCTTTAATCTTACGGACCTGATTCTACGGTCACCTTGTTCTTCGCTGCCTTTACTCCTTGCTCCCACCGGGACGGCACAACATTCCTTTCAGTCCTCGGCTCTCCCTAGCACCTTAGATGCAGCGCCACCACCTCCGAGGCGAGACTCTGGAAGCGCTGGAATACCCTCTGTTGACGCAGCTACGAGTGACTTGGTAAAGGATAAATTGGCCATTCTCTATGGCCTCGTATTCGAGATAAGACGGGGCATTGAGGACCTGCAGTTCAGGTTGCAGTTATTGAATAAGAAGGCCACCCTCTTCCTCCAGCTCCTCTACTCACTATATGAGGCCTTCCTCTTGACCCCGGCAACTGCCACCTCCGAGAAGGAACCCGATGTAGACATCGCCACAAACACAGAGCGCAAAGGAGCATGTGACCTCGATGGGGCAAAGAACCATATGACCTCGACATAGACACAGAGTGCACCCACCTCGGTTGAAGACATAACTATGAAGGGGGAAATAGCTCCATCTTTGCAAGAAGTGGGTAATGCCACTGAGACTGAGCAAAAGATGGTGAGGCACAACCATGGTGACAGGAAGAAGGAGAAGCTCGAGGTGTACTGGGGCGACGGGACGGAAATTGTGGAGGAGGAACCCTGGATAGGCGACCTCAATGCCACCTGGCCAGGTTACGCACCAAGTGTCTAGTGTCTGATGGTTTAGAAATACTTGTTATATGTCTGATGTTCCAGCTGGAGATCTATTTTGTCTTTAGACATTTTACTGCATGCTTGTTACTTTTTTTAAACTGATTAGGTTGTTGATTGGGCTGGTTTCCCCTCTGTTGGGGCAACCTGGAAATCTCAGCAGACCAGATACTCTGTCTTGTAACACTCTTTTTTCCTATGGCAGGTTCCTGATATAATATATTTTCTTACTTATAAAAAAAAAAATTGAATGTTCTAGCTTTGGAAGCTGACAATTCATCTGGACATTTCAAAGTCAAAAGATATGTTACTATATCTTTATACCAATCAGATGAAATAAATTTGTCCTCAATCTTGTTTTCAATTATTTGATCATTGATTTCATTCATATCTATCCATCCTTCTTCCTCTTGAGCACTGTTCACTCCGAGAGCCCGAAAATTAGATTCAGCTAGCAGTCTAGCTAAACCCTGTCCTTTAACTAATTTAGTTGGCTTGACCTCTAAGTCAAATTCCTGAATTTTTGCAATCCATCTACCCATCTTACCGTCACTGTCTGCTTGTACTAAAATATCCTTTACAGTGTTGGTAGGTACATATGCAATGATTTTGGAATGTAACACATACGTTCTAAAAGCCTTCAAAGCTTTAACCATTGCGTAAGCTTGCTTTTCCATTATGTTGTATTTAAGCTCAGCGTCTCGGAGGCTTTTACTGAAAAAGGTGATGGGTTGCTCAAAACCCTCTTCATTTTTCTGGAGGAGAACAACAGCCAGAGTATGTTCTGAAGCAAATGAAAAAATGAAGAACTCTTTAAGATAATATGGACTTGCTAGTACCGGAGCTTCACTTATAACTTTTTTAATGTGATCAAAATATGCCCTTGCTTCTGTTTTCCACTTAACTTCGTTGTTCTTCCTGAGCATATCTGTTATCAGTTTAACAATTTCAGCAAAATTAGGAACGAATCTTCTCAAAAAAATTATTTTTCCCAAAAAAGATTGAATCTCTTTAACATTTCTAGGAATAGCTAATGTTTCTATGGTCTCTACTCTCTTCGGATCAATTCTTATACCATCTCGGGATACTATATGACCTAACAATTTTCCCTCCTGCATTGCGAAATGAGATTTTTTTGGATTTAATGAAAGACCATACTTACGACATTTTTCAAAAGTTTGTTTTAAATGAATAATGTGATCTTCATCTGAATTTGAAAACACAGTAAGGTCATCAAGATATATAACTACAAATTTATCTCATTCGCCGACAAAGGAAATATCCATTGCTTGTTGAAATGTGGCTCCTGCATTCATTAATCCAAATGGCATTTTATCATACATAAGAGTACCCCAAGGAGTGGTGAATGCAGTCTTTTCCTTATCAGGTTCACTAACAACAATTTGGTTATATCCTGAAAAGCCATCAATCATGGACATCCTAGTAGCCCCTACTACTTTTTCTAGCACGTGATCCATTTTTGGTAGAGGGTAGTTGTCTTTAAGAGAAGATTTATTTAAATTTCTAAAGTCAACACATAATCTGATCTCTCCATTTTTCTTTCTCATTGGTACTAAATTGGCAACCCAATCAGAATATCTCAAAGGAACAATAGTTTTAGCATCGAAAAGTTTTTTAACTTCTTTCTCAATGATAGGTAATAAGATCGGGTTAAACTATCTAAGTTTTTTCTTGAAAGGTTTTACACCTAGTTTAAGTGGTATTTTGTGTTCTATCACCGAGGTGTCATAAGTTTTCAAATATTTGTATGACCATGCAAACACATCTTTATACTTTTTCAACAACTCTATATATTTGTTTTTATTTTCTACTGACAAAAATTTAGATAATTTGACCATTTTGGGATTATCTACAGTTCCTATGTTACAGTCTTCAACCTCTTCTGGTTGAGGTTGCAGAGTTGTTTTAGAAGGAATGTCATCTTTATTGAAAAGTCTTTCCAAAGGTATCAGACCTTTGGGGATTTGATTATTTTTTAAAACAAGCATCCGGTGATCAGCTATTTTATCATGAAACTCTTTTGCATCTTCACCTTCCTGCATGATCCAAAAAGGACCATTTTGATTCTCCTGATCACTATATGTTTCTGAAAACTCGTCTAAAGATTCAAGAAACTTTCTAAGTTGTTCATCATCTTCGAAAACTTGTCAATGCTGTACATTATCAGGTATGGAAGGTCGATGTCTCATTTGAATGTGATATTTTAAATTAAAAGACATTGTAGGGTCAAATGTTGAAGCAGCTTTAGCTAAGGCATCGACCTGTTGGTTTTCGGATCTAGGGACAAAATGGAAATTCACAGAAGTGAAGAAATTCTCAACTAAATCCCATACACAGTTTCTATAAGTCCTTAATCTAGGATGTTTTGCTTGATATTGCCGATTTACTTGTCTTATGATTAATTCAGCATCACCGAACACTTCAATATTTTTAATTTTCATTTTTCTTGCAGCTTCCAAACCAAGTACTAAAGCCTCATATTCACATACATTATTTGTACAGTATATATACCACTAGAGCCTATAAGAAAAAGGTATTACAAATTGATTGTCAGGGGCAATAAGGAGTACTCCAGCCCCAGCTCCGAGATAAGAAGAAGCTCCATCAAAAAACATTTTCCATGTACCTGTATTATATACATTTTCTTTTATTTCATTTTTTTGAACTTTTTCTTTTGTATCTTTATCATCTATATCTATCTCAAAATCATCATCTAACGATAAACTACAGTTCCCTAAATCTTGATCTGCGATATACGCTGGGTGATTTTTAGGATTTTTTGGGTCACTCACAATGAACGCCATCCGAGTTTCCCTGTATAAACGAGTAAATTGTCCTCCAAAAACAGGGATAGTAGCGTATGTCATATCTAACTAGATGGATCCTCCAAGTTTAGCACCCCAAGATCTAGATAGTAGCATTCCATATTTTGGGGGAATATCTGCAACTACCACGTCCATAAAGATGCTTTTAGAGGGTATCTGGGCTAAGTTAACCACTAAGACTTTGATCATCCCTATACATTTAACCCTCCTAGAATCAAAAGAGTACAAATCACCATATGGTATAGTGACTTCAAGACCAAGTTTATCCATTATTGCTTTGGGCATGACATTATGTGAAGCTCCAGAATCTAACATACAATTGTGTAAAAGGTGATCAAAAATAGTAAGTGTGATATAAAAAGGAGCTACTGTATCTTTTGGACCTTCTACGTGCAGACCAAAACATATGATAGGTTTATCATCTTCTAAGTTAATTGTGTCCGCTTGACTTTCTTTTTCAGAAAAATTAATCATTTTAGCTATTTGTTTCCGGTATACCGGATTTTTGGCTAATTCGACAAGGGGGATAGGAATTTTAATCTTGCTTATTTCATTTTCTAAGTTAAAATTTCCTATGGCCTTGTCGTTCTCAATATGCAGGGCTTCCATAACCTTTTTCTCAGTTTTTCGTTGTGGTGTAATCTTATTTTCTTTTACAGGGGTTTGAATATTTACAGGGGTTTGAATATTTACAGGGTTTTGAATATTTACAGGGTTAGTTCCTACTGACTCTAACTGTACAGGGTTATCTGTTATATTTCTGTTTGCAGACTGTTTATCTACAACTTTAGGGTTTTCCTCATTAGTATCATTTCTAATCAAAACCTTTTTCGCTTGAACATTAGGAAGATTTTTATTTCTCGATCTTAGATTATATCTTCCCCGCAAATCAGCGATGATGTCATCTGCAACACTTTGATATGCATGATCACCAGTTGCATTATTGCTAACTACGTCTTCTGATTTACTTTCCTTCATTAACGATGCCTCATAATCTTGTCTAGACAAATAAGGATACCTGTTATCATCACCAAGATTATGAATATCTTCATCTAATTCTTCAAATTCGCCAAAATATTCTTCTCCAATATAATCTTCAGTTTTAAAAGGTGCTTGAACTTTCTGATCTTCATTTTTTATCGTTTTATGTGGTCCTTGTGGCTCAGGATTTTTTAGGAAATCCTTTCTGGGAAAATTATCCCTTCTAGGTTTTTCTAATTCCACTTTAGAAATTTTCCTGGAGAGTTGGTGGATGACCCTAGCCATCTCATCTATTCTATCTCCAGCAGATTTTCCTGACCCTAAAGGTCCACCTTGTTCTTTAAATTTTTTATTCTCTTTATTTACATTTTCTGTCTTTGCTTTTAACTTTCCAGATGCCATCATATTAGATTCAATTTCTACAACATCATCTTGCATTTTAGGGAGATCTAATGACCGTCTCTCCCTCAATAATAAAGAAAAGTCAGGATCAAAAGCTCCAGCATAAGTTACTTTGGCTGAAGGTTGTGAAGGCTTAACTTCAGCTGGAATTTTGTTATATAGTTTATTAAATATTTGTGTAAATTCCAATACTGACTCAGAATTTTTCTTTTTTAATGCTCTGAATTCTGTTAGGTAGTAAAGGTTATCTTTTCTCTCACCCCATTGTCTGATAAATGCGTTCTCCAGCTCTTCATAAGATCTTAATGACCTAGCTGGTAAGGATCTAAACCAAGTTCTTACCTGTCCTTCAAATGTTTGAACAAGTAATCTGGAATAAACATCTTCATGTTCTATTCCAAGCATGTCTGCAAATTGATCGAAAAAATTGATATGTTCTTGTGCGGTTAGATCACCCTCCCCTTTGAATTTAGAGAGTCTCTTCATATAGTTTTCAGGAAGATCATGAAGAGGGGCAGGAAGAACTAGGGGAGCATACCGAGCAACCACTTTGGAAAAAATCATAGGAACTGGTATTTGATTCCCTCCACCTCCACCGACTCCTCTACCTCCTCCAACATTTTGTGCTGCCATGGTTAGGTTTGGACTTGAAGTTGAGACAATATTTGGAGAAGATTCTTGGAAGATAGGAGACGAAACTTCGGGAAAAGAAAAAGTGTCAAAAGAGGGTGGAAGCGAAAGTGATCGTTCAAAAGATTCAGAAGAATTTGATTTTGTAAAATTAGACTGATCTGTATTAAAAGTTGATAAAAGGGTTTGTTTAAAAGATTTTCTTGATTTTAAGATTTTTTCCAGATTCGAGACTGGCGAGGTCTGTTTGGTATCCAGGTTTTTTCTAGTATTTTTACGGCTATTATCCAGTTTATTTAACGTGGAGTCGCCAAGTGAAAGATGATTATCCTTATAAAGTTCTCTGTTATTGTTCACTATCAACAACAGAAAGTGTCAATGTCGTTCTTCCCAGGGAATTAATTCATTTCTTCGCTCCCTGACAACGGCGCCAAAAAGATGTTATTCCTGAGTTTGTGTTTTAAGGATATAAAACACACCGTCAAGGCATCCGAACAAATATTGTTATGATAATACTTTTTAAAACAAAGAAACAAAGAAAAACTAGATCATATTCAGTTTCTCAATTGTCTCTGTATTGCTTCCCGTTGTTCCTGGATGCTTATGTCACGTTCAATTGCAGCCCACGATCTTTCTAATTCATCCCTATTTGTTGCAGTTTGTAAGATGGTGTTAAATAGGTTTAGGGCAATGCTGGTTTGATCTTGTAAACCAGGTTCTACGTTGGGTTGTCTACCGTTAGGAACTGTCATGGGTGATAGGGTTTTATATGTTTGTAAAAGGGTTTTTTATATCTTGGTTACTTCAGACCTTTAGAGAAGATATTAATAAAACAACTTTAAAACCTAAAACAGAAAAATAAAGACACAATCAAGGTCGTTTCCTGGTTTTGTGACAATTTTGAAATTGTAGACAATGAAACACAACAGAGAGAAATATAAGGCTTTTATCTAGAAAGAATCTTATATTTCCATTAACAATAATGAAAGAGACACAGGATTTCTAACAAAAGAAAATATTAAGGAACAAAAGGTTACAGGTCTTAAAATCACTAAAGTAATTTCAGAGGAAAAACTGTAACACATTCAACATCCAAACCAATCTGAAACAATAAACAACAATTGCATATAACCTCAAATTGATTTAATTGCTAGAAATGCAAATTAAGAAGAAGATTTAACAAATGAAGGTAGACAAGGGAAGAAACATAGTCACAAAATTGCAGGATCCAGAATCTTGTTGCGAATTCAATTCTAATAAACTTTAAAACTGATAGTACAAAAATCGGCCTTCTCCAAAATTTCTGAAGCCTTGTTTCAGCCTCTTGAAATTATATTTATACATTTCTATCAAAACCTTCCATTGGTAACTAACCAACTCCCTAATCTTTTGGTTGCATAAACTAATGTCAACCGTTTACAATTTATTTTAAATTCTAAAAATAGAAATATTTACAAAGTTTTAACTTTGAGTCAAAGAACTTTCTTTATCTACTTCAATATTTAGAACATATTTCTCTAAAAATTTTACCAAGACTTTAGGAGCCTATGGTACTTCAATTGCTTCAAAAGAGAAGAAACTTCTTTGTAGACCTGGCAACTGGGTTGCAATTGTTTTCTCTGTGGACTTAACTTTTTCCAATTTTGAACTGGAAGCTATCATCAACTTCTCGATTTCTGCCATATTGACCATTTTGATATTTGATATTTCCGCTTTCTTTCCTTCAAGTTCTTTGTTTGTTTTCAGCTAATACCTGTTAATGTCGATTTCTCCTAACAATTTAGAAAATCCATCTGTCCCGATATGTGCTGAATCTTTTTCAATGAAATCAAAAATCTTTTGACAATCTTCATTGACCCCTTTCGTAATTCTTTTATAACCTTCCAATTTTGTTTCCCAAACCTTTATCATTACATCTCCCTTCAATTGCTCTGAAATGGATAAATTCTATAATTTTCCAGCTTCTTCTTTTTGTAAAGAAGATATTATCTTTTGGAAAGAATTTCTTGTTGCTTTTGCTTCTTTTTCTTTTTGCATTGCCTTGTCCATAGATCTCTTAGATTCTTGATAATAATTCTGGATGATTTCCAGATTACAGAATACCTTCTGTTGTTATTCCTCAATATTTGTATATATTTCTGATGCTTTAGTCTTGAAATGATCTATTTCAATCACTTGATTAGTAATTGAAATGATTTTATCTTGCAGAGATTTATTTTCATAGCCTAGCTTCTGCACTTGTTCTTGAGTAACCTGTATCATATTTTTTGCCTCATCCAAATTTTCATTTAAATTTTGGATTTCTTGGATGTCTTTGAGTATGGCTTGCTCAAGACCTTTTTGTATTCCCCAGCCAATAATTTTTTCATTTTCCTTTAACCTGTCCTGTAGCTGTGTAATTTCACGATCCTTCTGCTCTATCATAGTGATTAAATTTCCTACAGAGTACATGTTGGTTGATGCTATGGCCCCCATAGTTCCTACTAACTTTGTAGCAAACTCTCCTTCAT
The DNA here is from genome assembly GCA_000966675.3 of Picea glauca. Lineage (NCBI taxonomy): Eukaryota > Viridiplantae > Streptophyta > Pinopsida > Pinales > Pinaceae > Picea > Picea glauca. The sequence continues at coordinate 557,069 of JZKD02S2082375.1, read as the reverse complement.
TTAGCTTCTTTCCATCAATAATAATTTTATGTTTTTTTACTGTTCTTTCGCCTACAGGATGTAATTCCTGTTTCAAGATGGCTCTCCATTTTTTGCTAAAAAAATAATTTGATGAAGGAATTTCATCTTTGCTGATTGGCTCTAAGTCACTTACGTACAGAACTCCTACATGAGGGGTCCTGAAAGTAGCCTGCAGTGGGGTCAATGTTGTAATGGGACTGCCCAGTTCTTGTGAAGCTTTTCCCCCAACAGTTTCTGGAATACCATCGAGGTTTATTGTGCTTGTTTCTGCTCCTTTCCCTTTTTCTGTCAGTGTTTCCTTGATCTGCGAACATTCTGTATTCTTAAGAGGAATCTCAGAATTTTTCAATTTATCTTTATCACTTGTATCATACTGAATAATTGTTTCAAAACCTGGAGGAATTGTTTCTTTCTCTTGCACTGATGTTGACATTTCGCCTTGCAAAATCTTTGGCAAACATTGTCTTCTATTTCTTTGAAAAGATGCAAACCCCACCTGTGCATCAGGTGATAAGGTTTGCACTCTACTCTGAACTTCCTCATAAGATTTAGCATTTCTAAAAATATCATCATAAAATGAAACTTCATGTTCATATGCTTTCAACCCACATTATGACATGTCGATTGATTATTTGATATGGGTCATGTTTACTATGTTCTATATCCACTAATTTCACTTCAATCAATGATTCGGCTTCTGACTTAGAATGACCTATGTTTAATAAAACAAATTTCCCTAGATAAACCAGAAAACATGGCCATGCCTTCTTCTGTTGAGCTTTCAATTCTAGGCCAATACCACCATTTATCAATTGATAAGCCACTTCTCTGCATATTAACCTATCTGGTAAAATATTGGGTAGTGCATGAGGCGGTATAGCACAGCCATAAACTCTCACATAGGAAAAAATTTCTTCAATGAACCAATCAACAACTGATTTAATGTTTTCTATGATGGTATTGGAAATGCGAGGAGGTTCGCATCAGAAGAAAATTATGTGTAGAGGAATAATTACATAATGACACACTTCATAAAAATTATTTTTGGCATTTTCTTCCCACATAGTTGAATGGTACTTATGAACATGCTCTGTACAGGAAGCATTCCAACTCCAATTCCTTAATGGGAAAGGAGTCTTGAAGCAAATGGCATCCATTATATAAGTTGACATATAAAAGGCCACTGGATGTCCCTTTGACCTAGCTGTTTGGTAATTCATAACCTCTGAAGTGATGTTGTCTGATAAAATTTTATGCCAATTGAAACTGCGCCCCTCTGAAACTTGTTCTAAGAAAGGTGTCCATTCGGCACTAAAGTGGTAAGGATCATTTTTCCCATATAGTATACATAACATCATTTCTAAATACAACATATATTCATTTAATGAAGCAGTAGCGTAAATTCTGTGTAAATTGGCCCTAAATTTGTTATCAGGGTATGTTTGACCAACTTCAACGCACTCTTTTTGTTGAAATGCAGCTACAAACTCATAATTAAAAGTGTGCCTATAATTGGGCGAGAGCTTATACATTACTTGGATATGTTCGGGCCTGAATGAGCCGATAACAGCTCCTTGCTCATTCAGGATACTTCTGGTTCGAACATCCACTTTATCCAATGCCCAGGCAACCATGTCGGTATATGAAACCAGTCTCAGAAATGCTGCAACCTTATGAAGCTCAGTCTCGGCGATATCTCGGAGATGGTTGTATGCACCATTATCCACATATTTGAGTTCATCCTCCATTTTTTCTGCAATTGCAGCCCATGATTTGACAGAGTGTACTACCCCAGTTGCAGTAGTGTTTGAAATAATATCGCTTTCTGGTTGCTCTTCAGTTTTCTTTGAAGCCTTTTTGGGTGCCATAGCTCTGTGTTCACTTGAATACCTGTAACAGAGCAGAACTTGGCTTCGAAATAATGTAAATGTTTCATAAGTTATTTCGAATATATCATAAAATCATCGAGATTTGTACCTCTGTTATGAAATAAATGAAAAAGATATTACCGAATATGTACATTTAATGTTCATACTTAAGTTTTCGCAGTGTATTCAAAAACTTTCCAATTTGGATATTGTCACATTAAAAATCAATTATCAAAAAGTTTACTTTAAACCTTGTTTATACGAATGATTAATTATTTTTAATCTTGCTTTCAAAATTTGAAAACATCATATCGGAGTTTTGGAACTTTTGATGTGAAGGAAACAAATCATTGAAAAATCCTGATTGCCAAAATCGCGATGTATTAATTAAGTTTAAATCTTTTTATTATCTTAATTAATCCAGATTAACTTTTTCGGGATTTCATTAATTAGGAAATCAGATATCGGGAAATCGGGGATCGGGAAATCGGGAAATCCGAGGTCATGAAAACTGATGCTCACAAAACCGCGAACTCTGATATCCCGATATGATTATTTATTCTTAATCATTCTTAACAGTAATTAGATTATTCCCAAACCTTGCTTAAGGGTTAACTGAAATCGGGGATCGGGATTTCGCTATTTAATTTGCGTTGAACATTATTATTTCAAAACTCCAAATCCTGATATCCCGATGTGAATTTAATGTTTCTTAAGTTTTAACATTACTGTTCATTTAAAAGATCATTTGAAAAAGTGTTTGGAACATACGTTCGTTTAGATTTTAATCATTCTTTATCCAAAAATGAACCACAAAGGCATTTCGAATTCGTCGGAGATGAAATTTTTTGCTTTAAAAATTTTATATAATGCAAAGGATCAAAGACACAATTTTTTTTTTATCCTTAAGGTTAAAAATCAATGTTTGTTTCAACAGATACATCAAAAATAAAAAGGTAATAGTCCTAATTGATTATGGCAGTACTCATAATTTCATTCACTATAAATTAGCCAAAGCTCTCAATTGCTTTGTATATCCAACACTAGAGTTTCAAGTAATGATTGAAGATGGAGGAACTATCAATTGCTCAAGAAAATGAAATAAGATCAATCTTACTATGGGGGAATGTGTAATGAATAGTCCAATGATTTCTATACCCATGGGTGGTGGAGATGTCGTACTAGGAATCCAATGGTTACAATCACTAGGAATGATGGCTTTTGATTTTCAAGAACTTTTCATGAAATTTTCATTGGAAGGAAAAGAAATTGAGTTAAGAGGTATCATAGGGAAACCCGGTAAGGTGATAATCTCTAATGGCATGACAAAATTATTGAAAAAGGAGCATCAAGGCATTATTGCACAACTATGCTCACTAGATTTTCAAACATCTAAGCGATCTATTCCTCAATATCTCCAAAGGATCATTGATAAACATTACAAAGTATTTGAATATATTCCCAAAGGTCTTCCACCCACTCGAAATCATGATCATGAAATTCACTTAATTCCTAGGAGTGTTACTCCTAACATCAGGCCATACAGATACCCTTACGCCCCAGAAGAGTGAAATGGAGCACATGGTTGAAGAAATGTTAGAGGCTAGCATTATTAGACCTAGCCAAAGTTCTTACTCTACACCAGTGGTAATGATATTCAAGAAAGATAGCTCATGGTGTATGTGTCTAGATTATAGAGAGCTCAACAAGATCACCATTAAAGATAAGTTTCCCATTCCCTTCATTGATGAATTGTTAGATGAACTACATGGAGCAATATATTTCACAAAAATGGATCTCTGTTCAGGGTATCATCAGATCATAATGAAGGAAGAATATATCCCAAAAACAACATTCCGAACTCATGAAGGCCATTATGAATTTTTGGTCATGCCTTTTATCCTTACAAATGCACCTTCCACATTCCAAGGGTTGATGAATTCCATTTTCAA
>JZKD02S2082375.1:499648-553218 GCA_000966675.3 Picea glauca | reverse complement strand
GGGTCATATTGTATCTCATGAAGGTGTCAAGGTAGACCCTAACAAGATTAAGGCCATGATGGACTGGCTGATTCCAAAAACATTGAATAATCTTAGAGGATTTTTGGGTTTGACAGGTTACTACCGCAAGTTTGTTAAGAACTATGGAAGAATAGCAGCACCTTTAATGACACTAACTAAGAAGGATGAATTTTCATGGACTCCAGAGGCAACTAAATATTTTGAACAACTTAAAGAGGTGATGTGCAAAGCTCTTGTATTGACCACTCCAGACTTCACAAAAACCTTTATTGTGGAATCTGATGCCTCGGGAAATGGAATTGGTTTTGTCCTAATGCAAGAAGGAAGGCCCCTGGATTTTGAAAGTCGACCACTCAAGGGAAAGGACTTACAAAAACCCATTTATGAGAAGGAAATGATGGCAATTCTACATGCATTGAAGAAATGACGTCCTTACCTAATAGGCAGGCACTTCAAGGTCAAAACAAATCATGATAGTCTTAAATACTTCTTGGAACAAACACTATATTTAGAAGAACAAAAAAAATGGGTAACCAAAATATTGGGTTATGATTTTGAAATCATCTATAAAAAGGGGAAGAAAAATGTTGTGGCAGATGCACTCTCAAGAAAGGATGAAAATATTGAGGCCTTTCTCTATCTTATCTCGATCATCCAGCCTGATTGGATAATAGAAGAAAGGGATGAATGGAAGAATGACACAAAAGTGTGGACTCTCATTCAAAGGTTTCATTAGGATTCCATTGCATCAGATACATTTACATGGAAAAATGATTCACTATGGTACAAATTTCGCTTATATTTATGTAAGAACTACCAACTCAAACAAAAGGTACTATTGGAATTTCACACCTCTCCCGTAGGAGGGCACTTGGGATTTTTGAAAACCTACCACAGAGTCAAGAAGGATTTTTTTGGGATGGCCTTAAAAATGATGTTCAAAGGTTTGCAGTAGAATTTTTGGTTTGCCAACAAAATAAGGTGGAAACAATTAAGACCCCATGTCTTTTACAACCATTATCCATCCCAATTCAGTGTTGGGAGGAGGTTTCCATGGATTTCATCGTAGGGTTACCAAAGTCTAAAGGAAAGAGTGTCATCATGGTGATTGTTGATAGACTGACCAAGTACGCACACTTTTGTGAACTCTCTCATCCCTTCAAAGATAGTACAGTTGCCACCGCATTCATGGAGACAACTCAAAAGATACATGGTATCCCAAAGATTATTGTAAGTGGCAGAGATCCCATCTTCACTTGACATTTTTGGACATAATTATTTTCTTGTTTGGGTACTCAATTGGCTCATAGCTCATCCTATCATCCTCAATCTGATGGAAAAACCGAGATAACGAACAAATTTCTGGAAGGCTACCTTCGTTGCTTTGTCTTTGATAAACAAACACAATGGTTCAAATGGTTACCCTTGGCAAAGTGGTGGTATAACACTTCCTTTCATACTGCAAAAAAAATGACACCATTTATGGCACTTTATGGTTACCACCCTCCTTCCATCACTTCTTCTCTAAAAGAAAAATCTAAGGTTCAAGCAATGGAAGATCACATCGAGAAACAACAACAAGTTCTCCAAATCTTAAAGGACAAACTGATCATGGCACAGAATCTCATGAAACAACAAGCAGATCAACATCATAGTGAAAGAAGTTTTGAAGTAGGGGATTGGGTGTTTTTAAGACTACAACCATACAAACAGATGTCCCTCAAGCAAGCCAAGAAGGATAATAAATTATCACCAAAGTACTATGGCCCTTATAAGGTGTTCCAAAAGATTGGTACTATGGCATACAAATTGGAGTTTCCTGCATCTACACGAGTACACCAAATTTTCTTGCATCTACACGAGTACACCATGCTTCATTCTTAAAGAAGGTTATAGGTGACAAGATCCCAATTCAAACTAAATTTCCATAACTTGACGAGGAAGGAAAAATCATATTGGATCCTGAAGCCATCACTGACACAAGAATTCACCAGTTAAGGAATAGATCCATTTTAGAGTATCTCATTAAATGGAGGAAACTACTGGCTGAAGATTCCACTTGGGAATATCAGTCTTTTATACAGAACCATCCATAGTTACTCAAGCCTTGCAGAAAACACTTGTCTCAAGGGGAGGGCCATGTTAAGCCCTAATATTGGCTCATTACCCCTTAATTGGGGCATTTTATATTAGTAATGTTATTTTATTTATGTTGGCTTTAGGCCATTAGTTGTAATTATAGCTCCTAGTCTCCTATATATACCAAGGAGACATTTTCATTTTGAATCATCTTGTACTTGAACATTTAATTGGGGTAAAAGGAGGTTCCCCCTAGAAGAGGATTATTATCTGAAATTATCTCTTTTTCAAGGCGTTGAGTACTTTTTCTAATGTTTTTCTATGCTATATTAATATTTGGTTCTTAACAGATTCGATAAAACTCATGCTAAATTGGGATCTCTTTACTCATCCTAATGCTAAGAAATTCTCAAAATCTACACCAGACAAAGAAAAAATAGGTTTTTCAATAGCATGGAAAAATTATATGAAAGAAAAGGACGTCTGGATTTCCTTTGACGAGTGGAAAGCACAACAATAATTTCATGCCACATTCTATAAAAATCAGTCAGCAAGAAAAATCCTTTCCCCTTTTCTCATATGACCTATCCTCACCCCACTTGTTTCCTACCCTGTCCAAACTATATCCATCTCTGATTTGGGCAAAGAAATTAGCAAGCTAAAAAAAGACATAAAAAAATCCACAATAAAAGAAGATAAACAACAAATCTTGTCCATTGAACACCAAAAATTCGATGTCCTTCTAGATATCATGATCAAGGGAAAATCTAAATCTGACGATGGCCCTATTGTTTAGGAAATATTAGAAAATCTAAACATTGCCACTTCTTCATATATCTGACGATGATCCTTACAAAATTGTTGAAACGAATGCTAGCAATATTGGATGGGGAGTTGTACTCAAACAAATCAAAATTCATAATGGCATATAAACAAAAGAAATAGTTCAGTTTGCCTCTGGTCTCTGGCAACCTAGTGAGAAAAACTATTTTGCATTAGACAAAGAAATAAAAGCTGCCTTGAATGCAATACACAAGTTTGAAATTTTTCTTATAAATAATTGTTTTTTGTTAAGAACGGATGTTGAAACCATGAAAAGAGTTTTGAAAAAAGAAGTTTAAAAGGCCAGTGATGACAAGTTTGCTCGATGGTAGGCTTTATTCAGTAATTTTGATTTTGATATAGAACATATCAAAGGTACATCTAATAGTATTCCAGATTTCCTAAGCTGAGAACATTTGTAATCTCATGCAATGATCATCTCTATTCGTTGGAAAAATGTCTCAGAAGACTTAATGTCTATCCCTGATATTCTCAGTTGGGAACAATAAAAAGAAGAATGGAGGCCACATTGGGAATTAACAATCACTCAGATCATAAATTCAACAAGTTTACATTGACCACAAAGAATGGTCCCTGAGATTCGAGCAAGACCAAAATCAAATGTTCTACTCCCCATCATCACCAGAGCATCTCAAAAGGCATATGAAGCTTAGGATGCTTTAAGTAGTGCCTTCCATGATATTGATCTTATTTGGGAAATCAAAAACCACAGAGGACCACATCAATAATACTATTGTTTGCAGAGACCAAAGTTGTTACTACAGTGGCCTGAAAGAAATCCTAGCATCTATTTTCCTAACAGTGATTATGATTATTCTCGCTACAAAAAATTATGGTGGGATTTATTACAAAACTAAAATGACCTAACCTTGATCAAGTTTGCAAATGTAAACATTGTCACATTAGGAAGACCTCCAACTTGGCTAGCCGAATGGTGGGAATCATTCGGAGTTAACAAAAGAACAGTTGTTCTAGAACTGATGTAATGTCCCCCACCTCTTAGAGAGGTGATGTGGAGACTCAGTGGCCTGGGCACCCCCACTAGGTCATAGTCTTACACTGAAGGGGGAATTCAAGGAGGCTAAAGTTATATTTTTAAGTTGACTTAAGAAAGGAAAAGGGATTAAGGGTAAAAGATATCTCAATAGAAGAATAGAAGAGTAACCCTGGGAGTTAACCTAACTCAACAGAGAATTAGAAGGAAAAAATTATAAGTAAGAGGTTGGGGCACACCTATTAAGCATTCTGGTTTCTGATTAGCATTTGTTATTGCTCTTAAGCATTTAGTTTGGGGGTTTTGCTGTACAAACCCTTGTGAGCAACTCAGTGGTGAAATATCCACTCACCTTCTTCCGCAGCTTGGTCTCGAGGATGAAAGACTCCTCCACACCATTCTAGTCTCATCTCATCTCCATCTAGTGCTTTAGAAGGTAGCAGGCCGTACTGTTCTTGTGTTTCTAGCAAGGGCGCACCATCATCTAGAGGGAGGTTCGATCCAGCTTATCCTGAGGGCTTGGGGCCATTTCGACAGTCGGGTTTTGTTTGTAGGGGTAGAACCATCAATTTGAGGGATTTTTTGGAGGGTTATCATCATTCTACAATTGTCTGCAGATTGGAACGTCTTGGAGCCATAGGGGACATCCTGTGATTCAGTAAAACTCATATCTAGGGAGATATGCTTGAGATCTAAATCTGAAACTTCTCCCATGGAATTCTCATAGCCAGATCTATATTCTTGGAGAGTTTCAGAGAATTTGGAGGCCTCCTTCATCAGGGATGAACTAGCTAGGGTTTCAGTCATCCAGTGGGGCACACCATTCAGTGGAGGAATTCATATCTATAGGGTTTGATAGTGGATTTGGGAATTTGGACATATGGGTTGTCCTTACAGTTGCCCGATCTATCATTTGGAATATTTCTTGGGATGATTGGACACTTTTGGTAGTAGGGCCGAATTATTGAGGGCTTCAGCATTCTAGCAGGGCATGGCACTTTCCAGCTTGGAGGTTGAGCATTACTATGGATTAGATTTACTTGATTCAGTCTTCATTGTATGTCCAGCCTTTGGAGGATTATTTTGTATTGTCGGGAGCATTTTGTAGCAGCTCATATCTATTGCTTGTACGACCATCTAAGGTTTATGCCAGATCGGCATCTATTGTATTGATCTTACATTGCTCATAATAAAAAGGTTAGATCTTTGCTTGTGCTTCTACATCTTGAATATATTGTGATCTTCATGTGTTGATGAATCTTGTATGCACTTAATAACTAAATAAATACCTGTACATCAATAGATTAGTAGTAGTTAGTGATTACAAGAAAAGATTTGGCTTGGGATCATTACAGTGGTATCAAATCTTCGATCCTCCAAACCTATGGAAGGATCGGTGCATGCAAAGGTACAACGATATCCTTATGGGTCGGAGGAAGAAACCCAACAATGAAACAAAGGCCGAGATGGAGGGATCCAGAGATGACCATGAATATTTAGAGTTGACTCTCGTAGTAGCAGAATTTAACAAGTTCCAACAATCTGTCAACTGCACAGAAAACACATTGGTCCGATATTTGGACGAATACCATGAAACCAACAGGAAGGGACAGGCTAAGCTTTATGAAACATTGAAGAAAGTTGATGAGAACATGCAGATAATGAACATGAACTAATCCAAGCTAACTACATTTCTAATGGAAATGACACATAAGGGGAAAGACCCTGATACTTATGGGCATAAGGAGGTCGGTGGATCCGGTGGGATCCATGAGGAGATTAGACATAATCAGGAGAAAGCTTCCAGATCTGAGGGGAGTTTGGAAGGAGACACGCTCCATGGTTAAATGGGTAGCAGGATCAATTCGAGGAGATACACACCCAAATTCACAGATGAACAACTTGGCCAACATATGAGTGGTAGAGCCAACCCAAGACCGTATATGCCCACATTCTCAGATGAGCTAGGGCAACAGGAATTGGTTGAAGATTTTGTGGGACAATTGGTGAGGAGTACCAATGAATACTACAATTTAGATATGAAGATCCAAAAACAGATGTCCCTAGACCAGTATTGTCAACTCAAGTTCAGAAATCAACCCAGGACAAACAACAGGGGTAGTTTTGAGTTTGAAGGAAGAGCAGGAAAAATAAAAATTCCATACTTTGATGGTACGACTAAGATGACAGCTCAATATTGGGTACAAAAGTTGGATACTTACCTGCAACTCAACCACATGAGAGAGATGGAGGCCATCAAATTAACCACTATGTACCTAGATGGCAAGGCTTATGACTAGTGGTATCATGGACTCACCACACTCTGCTACAATCAGATTGTATCCTATATAGAGTTCACTCAGAGGCTCATTGATAGATTTGACCAAGGAGATCCTGAGATACATTTCTAGGAGCTTACCCAACTCAAACAAATAGGTACGGTAGAAGTGTATATTGATGAATTTCAGAGATTGGCAGTTATGGTACAGGACATGTCCCCAACAAGGCTCATGATGCTTTAAACAAAAGGGTTGATGGAACCCTTGAAGGGTTGGGTAAAGTCCTTTAAACCCCACAACCTACAAGAGGCCACTTGGAAGGTGAGGGATTTGGGGCCAGCTGCGAAGCCTAGATTCATACCCAGACCACCTCTTAACAGTGGACGAAGAGATCAAAGACCTCCAATGAATCAAGGGGGATGTGACCCAAAGGGATTTGACAGGGGTCGTCGTAGGATAGATGACAATGCCAGAAGGGAACTGAGGAGAAAGAAACTATGCTTCAGTTGCAAAGAACCATGGAATCTGTCACATAAGTGCATGGGATGTGGCTAGGTTCACTATATAGAAGTTACCTCGGACAATGAAGAGGAGGAAGAGTATGGTCAGATACAAAACATTGAGGCCGAAACTACAAAGACTGGAGAAGAGGAGGTTTCAGAACTTGACTGTGTGGCTGGAGAGAAGGCTACCTTGGCATCTATCAGTGGGGTACCCAAGTTCAACACCTTTAGGATGAGAGGGGTCTTGCAGGGACATAGAGTCTCAGTTCTGATTGATGGAGGAGCTTCCCACAATTTCATTAATGAGGCATTAATAAAGAGGAGGCACATACCTACAATAGAGTTTGAAGGGTTCAAAGTAGAGGTAGCAGGCGAGAGTACTATGCCCTGTGACAAATACATACCAGGTATGAAACTCACCTTAGGAAGGCATGAGTTATTTTAGGATGTGTTTGTGATGGATCTTCCTGATACCAAAATCATCCTAGGGGTGCAGTGGCTTAGCACTTTAGGTCCCATCACCACCAATTACAATGTAACCATGGAAATGTCCTTTGTAGAGGAAGGAGGATGAAAGGTTGTGCTCAGAGGCATGACATGTAACTCCACTAGAGTGTTCATGGCCAAGAGGATGGAAGCCATCTTCAGAAGGGAAGAAATTGTATACATGGCAGAATGTAAGGTCTCAACACAAGTGGATGAGAAGGGAAAGGTGCACTATTCTCCAGAGATTAAAAAGATCCTTGATAGGAACCATAAGGTGATTGGGCCGATTCCTCTGGGTGTGCCACCAGACAGGGGGTTCGAGCACATTATTGAGCTAGAAGCAGGGGCTAAACTAGTTATCACCACACCCTATAGGCATCCCAAGAAGTATAGAGATGATATAGAGAAGGCCATCAAAGAGCTTCTAGACATGGGACACATCAGGCCAAGTTCAAGCCTGTTCGCTTCTTCAGTAGTCTTGGTTAAGAAAAAGGACGGAATGATGAGAATGTGCATTGACTTCTGGGATTTGAATAAAAGGACGATAAAAAAAAGGTACCCCATACCCAGGATTGATGAGTTGTTGGATGAGCTGCATGGATCTATCTATTTCACAAAAATTGATCTCTGTTCAGGCTACCATCAAATCAATATGAGGGAGGAGGACATCTCAAAAGCAACCTTTAGGTCTCACTACAGCCATTACAAGTTTTTGGTAATGCCCTTTGGGTTAACCAATGCTCCAGCCACATTCTAGTCCTACATGAAGCATGTGTTCAACAAACAACTGAGGAAACACTTGTTGGTATTCTTTGATGACTTACTCATTTACAAAAATACCTGGGAGGAACACCTTCGACATGTGGACCAAATCCTATCGATCATGGAAGAAAAGTCACTATACGCCAAGGAATCCAAGTGTGAGTTTGGGATGACAGAGTTACTCTACTTGGGACACATCATAGGGGAAAAAGGAGTACAGGTACACCAGGAGAAAATAACAGCCATTAGGGAATGACCTACTCCGAAGGCACTCACTGAACTGAGGGGATTCTTGGGCCTATGCACATACTACAGGAAATTGGTTAAAGGGTTCTCTCAACTGTACGCACCTTTGACTGACCTGACCAAAAATGGGTCCTTCAAATGGAGTGATGAGGCCCAAGCCATGATGGAGAAAATGAAAGAAGTCATGAGCACATGTCTAGTTCTAGCTCTCCCATATTTCAACATACCCTTCACCTTGGAGTGTCATGCATCGGGGGAAGGTATAGGGGTCATGTTGATGTAGAATAGGAACCCCATTTCCTATGAAATTCAAAAACTCAGAGGTCCTGAACTACTTTACAACATTTACGACAATGAAATGTTGGCTATCATGCATGCACTAGCCAAATTCAGGCAATATTTGGTAGGTGCAAGGTTTGTGGTCAAATCAGACCATATCAGTCTTAAATATCTACTGGAGCAGAAAGATTTGAATGAAAGACAATAGAAATGGGTAAGAAAAATACAGGCCTACGACTTTGACATTGAATTTGTCAAGGGGAAGAACAATGCAGTAGCCGGTGCATTATCCAGGAGGCCATCCATTTTTGCCATGTCTAGTATGTCAATTGACTGGAAGGATCACTTGATAGTGGAATATGCAAAGGATCAGTTTTCTTGTCAACTATTGGATGGAAAAATACAGGACGACAACTTCAGGGTCATAAAGGACCTCATTTATTACAAAGGCCGAATCTTCTTAGTTCCTGGATCAGTTCTCAAAGCTAAGATCTTGCATGCATGTCATAACTCACCAGTAGTAGGACATCAGGACATCAGTAAGACGTATAGGCAGGTGAGAGAGAGGTTTGCATGGAAAGGCCTCAAGGAGGATGTGATTAAGCATGTCAAAGAGTGCACCACATGCCAAGAAAACAAGGATGAGCACACGCACCCTGCAGGACTGTTACAACCTCTACCCATTCTAGAACACAAGTGGGAAAGTATATCGATGGATTTCATCACCGGTTTTCCCAGAGAACAGGGGAAGGATTTCATTTTCGTGGTGGTGGACATATTGACAAAGTTTTCACACTTCTTTTCCATAGCCATAGACTTCAGTGCGACACAGGTGGCTAAATTATTTTTCAGAGAGGTGTTCAAACTACCTGGCCTACCCAAGACCATTATCAGTGACAGGGATAGTATATTCATGAGTATGTTTTGGAAAGAGTTGTTCAGATTAGTAAGTACGACATTGACTCCTAGTACTAGTTATCATCCTCAGACGGGTAGTCATACTGAAATAGTCAACAAATGGGTGGAAGGCTACCTCAGAAATTATGTAGCAGGACAACAGAAAGCATGGGTCAAATGCTTGCACTTGGGAGAATATTTCTACAACACCACCCATCATGTATCCATAGGCATGATACACTTTAGAGCTTTATATAGCTATGATCCCCTTTCCTTTGTGGAGTTTTCCTTTGGGGATAGTAGGGCACCCATGGTGTAGGATTAAGTGCAACAGAACCAAGACATTCTCAGGGAATTGAAGGATCATCTACAGAGGGAACAAAACCAACAGAAGGTCCAAGAAGACAAGCACAGAGTTGACCGGACTTTTTAGGTTGGCGATTTAGTCTACTTGAGGTTGCAACCATACAGGCACGCTTCCATTAAAAGAAGCATAGCGGAGAAACTGCAACCACGTTTCTTTGGAACTTACAAAGTTAGTAGGAGGATAGGGGTCATAGCTTATGAGCTGGAGCTTCCACATGGTAGAAGAATTCACAACGTTTTTAATGCCTCATGACTTAAGAAAGCCCTCGGTCAACACCTCATGCCTATTGAGGTATTAACCCCCATGGATGAGGAGGGACAACTTGTTTTGATTCCGTAGGAGGTACTAGAAGTCCGAGAGAAGAGGATTAGAAACCGAAGCATCAAGGAGTACCTGGTCAGGTGGAAGGATTTACCCATTGAGGATGCCACTTGGGAGCATGAACACGTGGTAAGAAAAGCAGGTTTGGAATTGCTTGAGGACAAGAAATTTCAAGCAGGGGAGACTATAATGTCCCCCACCTCTTAGATAGGTGATGTGGAGACTCAGTGGCCTGGGCACCCCCACCAGGTCACAGTCTTACACTGAAGGGGGAAGTCAAGGAGGCTAAAGTTATATTTTTAAGTTGACTTAAGAAAGGAAAAGGGATTAAGGGTAAAAGATAACTCAACAGAACAATAGAAGATTAACCATGGGAGTTAACCTAACTCAACAGAAAATTAGAAGGAAAAAAGTATAAGTAAGAGGCTGGGGCGCACCTATTATGAATTCTAGTTTTGGATTAGCATTTGCTATTGCTCTTGAGCATTCAGTTTGGGGGTTTTGTTGTACAAAGCCTTGTGAGAAACTCAGTTGTAAAATATCCACTCACCTTGTTCGACAACTTGGTCTCGGGGATGAAAGACTCCTCCACACCATTCTAGTCTCAACCCATCTCCATCTAGTGCTTTAGAATGTAGCAGGCCGTACTACTCTTTTGTTTACAGCAAGGGCACACCATCATCTAGAGGGAGGTTCGATCCAGCTTATCTTGAGGGCCTGGGGCCATTCTGACAGTTGGGTTTTGTTTGTAGGGGCAGGACCATCAATTTGAGAGCTTTTCTGGAGGGTTATCATCATTCTACATTTGTCTGCAGATTGGGACATCTTGGAGCCATAGGGGATGTCCTCTGATTCAGTAAAACTCAGATCTAGGGAGATCTGCATGAGATCTAAGTCTGAAACTTCTCCCACGAGATTCTCAAAGCCCAATCTATATTCTTCGAGAGTTTCAGAGCATTTGGAGGCCTCCTTCATTAGGGCCGAACCAGCTAGGGTTTCAGTCATCCAGTGGGGCACACCATTTAGTGGAGGAATTCAGATCTACAGGGTTTGAGAGTGGATTTGGGAATTTGGACATCTAGGTTGTCCTTACAGTTGCCCGATCTATCATTTGGCATATTTATCGAGATGATTGGACACTTTTGGTAGTAGGGCCAAATTATTGAGGGCTTAAGCATTCTAGCAAGGCGTGACACTTTCCAACTTGGAGGTTGAGCATTAGTACGGCTCAGATCTACTTGATTCAGTCTTCATTGTATATCTAGCCTTTGGAGGCTTATTTTGTATTTTCGAGAGCATTTTGTAGCAGCTCATATCTATTGCTTGTACGACCATCTAAGGTTTATGCCAGATCGACCATCTATTGTATTGATCTTACATTGCTCATAATAAAAAGGTCAAATCTTTTCTTGTGCTTCTACATCTTGAATACATTGTGATCTTCATGTGTTGATGAATCATGTATGCACTTAATAACTCAATAAATACCTGCACATCAATAGATCAGTAGTAGTTAGTGATTCCAAGAAAAGATTTGGCTTGGGATCATTACAACTGATATGTTCCATGAGTACTCTCTCACTTCACATAGTACAAAACCTCTACTAATATGGACTTAATGATGGAGAAATCTTATGTAATTTTATTTTAAATCACCACCAATGGGTCAATAAAACTAGAACTTCCATCCAAATGATGAATGGACAACCAGTCATAGTATGCAAACATTGTACGAAGATGTGGGACACATTGATACATGAAGAAAAATTTCATACTCACATTGAAAATGACTAATAAGTCTATCATGTCTTACTGGCCAACAATGATGTCAGTCGATTTCTATGGGTTCACGTTACGAACTCCACTTTGTACAAACTCTTGTCGTTTATCTGTTGCAAGGAATCTTAGAAACCCAGAGCACTTCTCTGGCTTTTGGCGTGGTTTGACCCGCATTTCCAAGGTACCTCCAAATACATGGAAAGATGATTAGAATCTTGGTCGGATGGCTCTTGCATGTTCTCTCTGCTAAGTATACAATAAATCTAGAAAGTAGATTTGATTCTTAGGGGAAGAAGTCGAATGTCTTTTCAAAAAAATGATTCCTTTCTCCAAAAACTTATATATAAGGAGAAGGGATGTCCATAGAAAAGGGTCTCATTTTTTAGTCATTCCAAGTTTTCTAAGCTCCCTCTCTTTGAGCTTTGGGTTTTTCTTTTAAGTTTTTTTGATAAGCCTACGTGATTCTGGCTCGGCTAGCATGAACCTAAAGTGGTAGAAGCATTTAGATTCAGTCTATCAGTCTGTGTGTAATGTTTTGAGAGAGAGCAGCCTGTGCTCAAATTAAAGTCTATAAACCCATGATGTTTTGTCTCATATAATACAAATCAACTTCTGCATGTTTATCTCTGAAAATTGTCTATTCTCTTGTCTGTGTATTTTTCTATTTTTGTTCTCCTACTAAAGCGATTGTCGAAAGTTCACTGGAGGTTGGTGCCTGAAATTGCATTGAGAAGATTGTCGGAAGTTCACTTAGGTCCTGAAGAGCATCATGGTAAGTCCTGCTAGGTAGGTGGCCACTAAGGGCAGTAAGGCGTTGGGTTGTTCGAAGGTTCAAGATGAGATTTTCTTGGGTTCACCTAGGGGGTCACTAGGTTCAAGCTGAGATCGAAGAAGAAAGCATCGGTAGAAGAAGAAAAGAAAAGAGAAGCAAGAAAAACAAGAAAATACAACCTTTCAAGCTTCATTCTTCATCGAAGGAAGCCTCTGTAATTACAAAATGGTATAAGAGACAAGTCGCATTTTGACCTAGGTATGATAATAGACTTATCTCTCTGTTATATGTTTCATTAATATATATATATGTGAGAACCGTATCAAAAGTCTCGGGCCTTTGAAAGACAAGGTTTCCACTTTTGTGACTCTCTTAGTTCTAGCTAGTCATTGCCTGAGCAGTCGACCAGGAGCCTATTCAAAAATCTCTCAGAGAACTAGAATTAAATTCCCTTCTTTTTTGTGCAGTGATAGTTATTACTATCTTTGAAGTTATGGATCGCTCTATGCCTTTTAAAGAAGTAAGGGATGTTGAATGCAGTACTTATGAAAGTAGCCTTAGCTCCATGTTCTTTGATAAAGTTGTTGAAAGGTATTTAAGTTTAACACATTCTGATCCCATAACTTGTCTCACGATCCACCACATGCCCTCCGTTGAGACATTAGATCCTAGACTCCAAGACGTCTATAAAGGTATGAGACCACCTGGATCTCCCAAATATGGATTGGGTTACATAGAACAATGTGACAAAGTTATTCCAGTCTACAGATTTGATAATCCCATACCCCCATCTCTCCAAAGACCAAATATTTCTGAAATCCATAAATTTCACTCTATCATGATGGGATGTCCAAAAAACACCATTGAAGAAAAATGGATAAAGAAAATACTAAATTGGGATCCTTTTACTCATCCAGAGTCAAAATAATTCAATCTATCTATCCCTAATGAGAAAAAAACCCCTCTGTCTCAATAATGGCACACATTTATCTCCAAAAACAATCTTTGGATTTCTTTCTATGTCTAGAAAAAAAATTGCAAAATCCAGCAGTCCAAATGTTAGAAGCATGAAGTCCTTCTAGACATGAATGGAAAAATCAGGAAGGAAAACCAGTAGAATCAACATCCACCTTCCCTCCTTTCAAAGGAATTATCCTTGAAGATGGCAGCAAACAAGATAGAGTTTTGCCTCTTATGTTGGTAGATGAAGTTTTCCAACTATCTGGTTTAGAAAGAAAAGTACAGTCTGTGTCTGAACAAATAAACTGGACTAATACATCCTTGAGAGGAATGGATACTCACTTTTGTAACAAATGATTATGCCCGAAAAGGACAAATCAAAGATATAAAAGTTTCTACAAACACAATATTCCAGTCTATAAACCAATTAAACAACAAAGTAATGGACATTATTGATTGTGTTGAAAAAAAACAAGAGTTAGTAAAGAAGAAAACAGATGATTCTGCTAAAAATCACAAGGAATTAATGGAAGGATTAGGAGAATATTTTTCAGTAGTGGGAAAAACTCCCTTAAAAATACAAGAGAAATATACTCATCCCGATAAACCAATTCCTCAATCTTTTATTCTTCCCCACGCACCCATATCTATCATTTCTCCTGTATATATCTCAGAAGAAAAAG
Organism: Picea glauca; assembly: GCA_000966675.3. NCBI lineage: Eukaryota > Viridiplantae > Streptophyta > Pinopsida > Pinales > Pinaceae > Picea > Picea glauca. Next base: position 538,947 of record JZKD02S2082375.1, on the reverse strand, counting down.
AAATTCAGAAAAAATTCCCAGCTCATTTTCCAACAGAAGACGTTGATCCCTCTTCCTCTACAAATACAAATATTTCCCTAGTCTCCATCCAATAACCTTCATATGAAAATATATCTCACCATATGAGTAGAATACCAACACTTGATCTTCTTGGAAAAGGAAAAATGTCTGATTCACAGTCATTTGGTGAAGAATGGTTTCTCGAATGGAATATAGATGGTCTATCAGTTAGCTAGATTTGCCAATTGTTTGGTATGTTTCTTACAGAATAATGTGTATGAAAGGGAAAACTAAAATAGAGGCATGCAAATCTTTGATCTAATGCTTCACAGGAACTTCGAGTAAATGGTGGGAAATTATCTCATCTCCAATAATGATAGAAAAAATAGAAGCAGAAGTACTAAAAGATGATCAAGGAGATGTAGTTTATCACCTTAATGGAATGCCACATAGTAATATGATTGGAGCCCTTACCACACTAATCCTAGAACATTGGTGTGGGGCAGAAGAAGAAATTGCTGACAAACATGAACTGATATTAATGAATATCAAATGTAGAAAGATGTATGAATACGAAGAATTCCACAAAGAATGGACCCAAAGGATATATGAAGTAAAAGATAGCCATAATCTTTTGTGAAACAAGTATACCTTGCCACCATCCCTAGAAAATTTGTTGAATATCTAAAAATGCAAGAAATCTTCAAATTACCTTATGAAATGTATACTTGGGGTGAAATTTACTCACTCATCACCAAAGCCTTGATAGGATTATGTACAAATATGAAAGTCCACAAGTCTATCCAGAAATTGTCTCATCTACCAGATAGTAAATCTATCTATGAAAAATATGGACTATATCTGGCTGACCCTGTCAAGCGGAGAAAGAAAGCAAATAAGCACTAGCACAATATGAAGACAATGAAAGATAGATGGAATCCAAGTATACACAAAGAACTCACTACTTTAATCCAGAAGATATAAAACTAAAATCACATTATGCTCAAGAAAGACAGAAAGTACAATGTTGGCTATGTGGTAAATCTGGACACATTGCAAGCTCATGCCCAGAGGGAAAAACTTCAATAAATTCCAAAGGGAAAATATTTGAACAAAGGGCTAGAGAAGCACAGCAAAAGGCCGGCATAGAAACCGAGCTACAATTAACAAATAGAACACATTGTAATAGGTGTGGAGCAAATGATCATACCACAGACCAATGTCCCCACCATCCTTTTGTCAAAAGAGAAGAAGTTCATATTCTCCATGAAGGATGTTTCTTAGAATCAACAGATAATTTAGAATTTGAGTATGCTTCATCCGATGAATAAATTTTCATGGCTCATCATTGCCATTGCAATGATACTAACTATTGTTTATGTGAAAATTCTTCTAGTTCAGATTCAACATCAGTCTCTCCCAAGCACAGAGAAAAAATAAAAGTATGTATGTGGCCAGACACAGGTGATTAGGATGCTCAAATGCTAGCACAGATTAAATATTTACCACAAGGGGAAATGAAGAAAGGTCTTCTAGAATCCTTTTTAAAAACAATGGACTTCGAACAGAAACAAAAGGATCCAAGAGTTTCTTCTTCAACAGGTACAAAGCCTTTAGTTTTATATGCTTCATTTGAAAGAAATACCAAGTATTTTATCAAGCATAATAAGGAGACCAAGCTTCAACACCCTTCTTTGACTGATTTAGCTAAAGAAGTATTTTATCTAAAGAAAAAGGTTGCATAACTTCCCTCAAGCTTAATCAATATGAAGAAACTTCTGAAGATTCATATAAAGTTGATTCTTGGGTTTTCCAGGAAACAAAATCTCTAAAAGAACAAGTGACGTCATCTCCTCCTCCACTTGAATATGTTCCCAATGAACAAGAAAATAATCTACACATCACCAGACATGATCCCAACCATTTACAAGGGTTAAATGCTATGAAAATATTGACTATCCAATACCAGAAATACCATGTTGAAATCATTATATAAATTGAAGGAGAAATCTTCTTCCTTGATGCTCTGTTAGATACTGGTTCTGACATGAATTTACTCAATCAAGATTTGATCCCTTCTAAATACTGGCTCTCTAGTAAATATTCTATTATAGGTCTGGGAAATGTTTCTACCAATATTAGCTTTGAAGTTCCTAAGGCATTAATATGGTTTGACCAATGTTCCCTTGGTATGAAATTCCTCCTCGTTGATCTTCCTGTAGATTGTGTCCTAGGAGCTCATTTTCTTGCAGTTGTTGAACCACATGGGTCAACAAGAACATCCTTAGGTCACCCAACCTATTATCTCACCATCACTAGTCTTATAGGCAATGGTCTTCCTGTCAAAAAAATACTTTCGCTCATTTCAAAACCACAGATAAATACTGTCTTTTGTCGAACCACAAGTCTTATCATTATAGAAACCTGAGATGATTTGAATAATAGACCAGCAACATAGCATATTGATGATAACCTTGGATGGACAAAATATCATCAAAATTGGGCACCACACTGGGAATTGAGTTGGTCTGAAGGGATTGAGTTTGGGCTCCCAGGATTCTCTTCCAATACTAGCATACATGTAATTCCACCTCAACATCTTATAGGAAGAATGCACTAAGCGCCAACCCTTGCAACCAGAGAAAAAATGGTAGAAATGGGAGATATAAGCAGACTACGCTCTACATTCAGGAGATGGTATTGTCAAAATCTACAACAATGACGGACTACACCAGACCATTCTTATTTTTTTATCAACCGAATGAGATCTCTACAGTCTTGGCCACAACAAGATCCTTCTTAAAGAAATTTTGAAATCAATTATCATCAATACAAGGCTATGTGGGACCACATGTGTTTATGGAGCGACAGATACATATATTATAACAGCATGATGAAATTTTCAAGTAATTTCAAAAATAACACTAATCCTGAACCAGAATGGATTGAAGCATGGTGGAAAAATTTTGTTTTAAACTCAAGTGCCATTCATCCAGATGTTATAGAAACTTGACAATTTGTCCACCAAGTAAATCTATCCGATAATGTTTATCGTCTATAGATGAAAAGCATCCTTGGGTCATCAGAAACAAATATGTCCTTCAACAACAAGAAGATAGCAATCAAGACCCAAATATGTTCCGAGAGGTTTTTACACAACATTGGGATCCATATCGTTTTAACCATTTTCAAGATCAACCTATTGAATAAAGGTTATTAGTGGGACCTGTTCACTATCGTGTCTTACTGGCCGATAGTGTTGTTAGTCGATTTTCGTGAGTTCATGATACAAACTCCACTTTGTAAAAATTTTTGTTGTTTATCTGTCGCAAGGAATCTTGGAAACCCAGAGTACTTCTCTGTCTTTTGGCGTGGTTTGACTTGCATTTCCAAGGAACATCCAAATGCGTGGAAAGATGATTATAATCTTCGTCGGATGGCTCTTGGATGTTCTCTCTGTCAAGTATACAATAAATCTAGAAAATGGATTTGATTCTTAGGGGAATAAGTCGAATGTCTTTTCAAAAAATGATTCCTTTCTCCAAAAACTTGTATATAAAGAGAAAGGAGGTTCATAACAAGGGGTCTCAATTTTTAGTCAGCCCGAGTGTTCTAAGCTCCCTCTCTTTGAGATTTGATTTTTTCTTTTAAGTTGCTTTGATAAGCCCGCGTGATTCTGGCTCGGCCAACACAAACCTAAAGTGGCTGAAGCATTTAGTTTTAGTCTATCAGTCTGTGTGTAATGTTTTAATTAAAATCAGAGATAAATTAATCTCAATAACAGTGAGGTCACAAGGGCACATCACCCGTGAGACTACGCTCACATAATCTGTTGTCTTCTTTGATAAATTACTTACAAATAAATAGGCTAGGTAAGCCTATAACAAACCCCTATCTTAGTAGATATGAAACTAATCCAAACCTAAATATGAAGGGCACACAATAACTTAGTTACACAGATCTTAACTAAGTATTCTAATTTCTCCATTATTCCAACACTTCCCCTTAATGGAGAAATGGATTTTATACCAAACATAACAGAGCAGAACATAACATGCTTGCTGGTCTCAGTCTCAGCTACGCTTAGAAATTAACAATTTCATCTTAACCTTTCTTGATCTTAGATAGTGATGTAGATGGAGCTTCTTCCTTGGCCTGCTACTCCATATATGTTTCATCTTGACTTTGTTCTGCTTCATAGCCCTTTTTGCTTTGTTCCTCAGCATTTTGGAATTTGACTTCTGATTATTGTTCTTTGTCCTCAATACTTTTGCATTTTCTTTGTCGTGAGAACATTTGTCTTTAATGTTCGCAAATGCTTCCAACTCCACATAAATATGTTGCTCCCATTTCTGGATACAATCAACAATGTCCTGCTCAATGGACTCTTGCAACATTAGCTCATAGTAGTACTTTATTTCTTCACGACTCTGTTTTATAAAAACTGACTCAATTTCTATATCTATAATGCAATCTTCTTCTTCAGTGTCCATACAGTCCTCATCATAATCTAATGTTTCTTTGCATTCATCATAATATGGCTTTTGAAACCATTCCTCAATAAATTCTAATTCTTCATCAAACTTATGTGGCACTTCACCTAAGTGCTTCACGTCACATTCTTCCTTAGCAAACCCTGCACACTCAAAAGCATTCATTAGAATATCAAAACAATTTTTGCTATTTTCATTTTTCTCTTCTAAGAGAGCTTTTTGATTTCTCTCCTATTCATCTTCCTTCTCTGCAACAGTAAAGTTGTCTTCCACTTGATTTGTGTATGCAAGTGGACCATTCTTCTCACCAAACAACAACTCATCAATAAGATGTTTCTCACGCATCAATTTTGAACACTCTTCATTAGATGAATTGTCTTCATCAAATCTGACTTCATATGTCTCTCCTTCAAAGAGATCTTCCTCCACAAGGTTTTCATTCTCATTATCACAATCAGCTACATACACACTTTCATCATCAATCATTGCGATTTCAATGCAATCATTTCCAGTCTTTATTTCAGCTACAAAGTGTTCAACACAATCATCATTTTCAACATCCTCGCTCCACTTCTTCATTTCAAGAATATCCCAAAATATTTTTGGGCTACGCACTTCACCAAATTCAAGAAAAATACTAGACAATATGTTTTCATCCACTGCTGACATAATAAGTTGTAATGCTATTTCACCTCTTCTCTTATCATGGAAATTGACACCATCTTCTTGATCATAATGTAGTAAATCTACTAACCATAGCAATTTTTTAATTTCAGTTGCCCAAGATTCATAACTTATACCTAAGAAGAATGGCAAATTTGGCATCACGATTTCATATAATTCATCAAATTCTTCATTCATATCTAGCTCAGCATTCTTCTCATCAAACACAGATGTGAGCAACACATCATATTGTTCTGGAAAATGTACTGCCTCTATCCTTTGATTCTTCCTCCCGACCTGTCTTAGTTCTCTCCAGAATTGTTTCAATCTTCTTTGATAACCCATTACAACTTCACCTTCTACTAGATTCATTCATGGCTCTGCTTCCATCAAAGATTTTTCTCACACCTTTGCCTCAGCGATTATGAGCTGAGCAACAATTCAATTGGCAATGGTGTTGCTCTCACTCCACAATTTCAATTCCACGAGCAACGATCTCCACCTCTACACTTTAACTGACAGCGGAAGGGATCAGACACCCCGAGATTGGTGACACCAAAGAGTGAGCCAAAGCGCTCACACCATACTTGCAATAAAACAACGATGTCCTCCACACAATCGATCACTACTTGCAGAGACAAATTCGACGGTGGCTCCTTCAGCAAGGTCACACGGCACCTCTGCTCTTTATCCAGTGATCCTCCAGTACACAGGAAATGCGAAATACACTAGCTCCAGCTCCAGCTCACAGGCGAATACAAAAATTCACACAGCAGCGACTCTTAATGAAGGTAGCTCCTCCACGATAGCGATAAAACAAACATTCGTTGCATCAGTGACAACACCTCAACAACATCCTTCTATTACAGTGACTTCACAATATGAACAGAAACAAATCAAATAATCTTTAAAACATAGGAAGTAGAGTACTAGCGGTTCGTGTGTCCTACAAATCTCTTTGGATGCCCGGATCTGCTCGTCGTAGAGCTTGCAAAACCTGCATTTCTATCGGATGAAAATCCGAATGAAATACAGCCGAAATTTAGCTGAACTGGTCCAAATCGAACGGAGAAACGGCTCAAACCATCGTCGATCATTCAAACAAGTTTTCAAACGGTAAAGTTTTGTCCAACACTCGGCCGAATTCCAGAAAGAAAGACAAAAAATGATATTTGTCTTAAGAATATCCAAATCCGACGCAGAGAGCAGCCAAAGCCGTTCCACAGCCGAAAACAAATCTGCAGAACAACAAGCTTGACGAAGTACGGGCTAAACTTCTCCAAATCAGACCATGAATATGATCATCGTCCCCATCGGGCGATCTCAGATCTCCCGAACCAGACCCCTCACGCGGCTATGCTTGGTCCTCCACATGATTTTATCAAGCACTGCTCAGTCTTCACTTCGCATCTATATCTTCACACAGGTCACCGGTCAGCCCTTCACACAGGATGCAGACAACACTATGCACACATTCGCGGCCTCTATCTCAATTGTATAAAGATGGCAGCGACGTCACCTCTAGAAAACGGTGGCTTAACTTCAAATCTGAGTATTTCAAATCGATTTCCACACACACTGCACCAACAGAGGCTTCATTGACCAATTGTTGTCGATTCAGAAGTGGTAGCAGCTGATAGTTGCTAACTCGCGATTTCAATCTTGAATCCTTCACAAATGTATTTGCAGGCTTCACAAATAATGGCGAATTGCAAATACGTTCACTGGCAGCGGGAGTCAATAGTTGTGGCGGCCCTTTTCACCAGGCAACAACCCTTAGCACTAGCAAATTCCAACAGTAGTGATCATAAATCAAAAATTGCTCCTCTGCTTCAACCAGTGATGAGATAATCTCTTCCACACAGGCACAAGCACTCCAACAGGCGCGATGACCAGCACTCTGACCACTCAAATCCCTCACCTCTCCTTACTCTAGCGACTGTACGATGATCCACAACGATCTGCCCGCGCTCAATTCGCGCTGCCTCTCCAACGTTGCACCACGACTCTCTTCTCCTGCGCTCTGATACCAAATTAAAATCAGAGATAAATTAATCTCAATAACAGTGAGGCCACAAGGGCACATCACCCGTGAGACTACGCTCACATAATCTGTTGTCTTCTTTGATAAATTACTTACAAATAAATAGGCTAGGTAATCCTATAACAAACCCCTATCTTAGCTGATCTGAAACTAATCCAAACCTAAATATGAAGGACACACAATAACTTAGTTACACAGATCTTAACTAAGTATTCTAATTTCTCCATTATTCCAACAGTTTTGAGAGAGAGCAACTTATGCTCAAATTCAAGTCTATAAACCCATGCCATTTTGGCTCATATAATACAAATTAGCTTCTGCGTGTTTATTTATGAAAATTGTCTATTCTCTTGTCTGTATATTTTGCTATTTTTGTTTGCCTACTAAAGCGATTGTCGAAAGTTCACTCGAGGTTGGTGCCCGAAAGTTCACTGAGAAGATTGTCGGAAGTTCATTTAGGTCCTGAACAGTGTCGTGGTAAGTCCTGCTAGGCAGGTGGCCGCTAAAGATAGTAAGGCGTTGAGTTGTTCGAAGGTTCAAGCTGGGATTTTCTTGGATTCACCTAGGAGGTCGTCAAATTCAAGCTGAGATCACAGAAGAAAACATCGACAGAAGCAGAAAAACAAAGACAAGCAAGAAAAACAAGCAAAGACAACCTTTCATGCTTCATTCTCCCTCAAAGCCATCGATATTAAATGCTCAAGTGCCTCAGAAATCCTCAATCGATCCTTTAATCATTATATTTTAGTGATGACTAAAACGATATTATTTATTCTTGATTTAATTCCATTAATTTGTCTATGTAAGATAAAGTAAAGAGACCTCATTCAAAAATATATCTAGCGTTCAATGACTCACTTAAAGTCCTCTCGCAAGCTACCATATAATAAATAAATTCATGTCCAACAAATAATTCAAGTGATTTGGTTGAAAGGTAAATCATAACTCTTAGGTCAAGGTAATTTATATTTAATCTTAAAAATTTTCAAAGAGTCATATACAAGTGTCATCATAACGCGTAAATGAAGAAAAACCGCCAATCTTAGAAATAAAAAATTTCTGAAAAGGTATGTACTTTGTCATTGCTGAAGGCCAAAGGTAAACTCGCCTTGCCCAACGCATTTACTGTGCAAGGAGAGAGATGTCAGTAAACAACGAAAGGTGAGTGTCACGTAGGCCTGATTAAGTAATTAATGTGCAGGGCATTCTACTTTCAGGAAAACGCCCAGGTGGAAGCTCCCCACCTTCAAATAATTAACATTGCTCTGCGTATTAACATTGCAAGGAAACTCCAACGTGGCATCCCCACGCATTTTCAATACTTGAATGCTAGGCACGGTTTTTCCAGCCAAGAATTCACCAAGGAGGAAGCCCACAAATTCCTTAGATATTCAATGATGGGCGAGGTTTCTCACACCAAACATTTTGCAGGGAAGGGGCAACCCGAAGTGGAAGGAAGAGTTCGTTGGGATAATTAAATGAACGCAGAGAAAAACGCAGTCCAAGAATCGAGACTCAGAAATGTTGGGAAAAAAATTAACAGCTAATACAAAAGAGAATCCAAGAGATAGAAAGACGCTAGGAGTCACATGCTGGGTGAAATCGTAGGATACACTCAGAACCCAAAAACTAACCCAGCAATGAAGTGGAACGCTGAAAGAAAGTGCACCCGGAAATGAACTGCTCTCTCTTATTCCTCCGTGCTTTAATGTTCTAGTCTCTCTATACATTGATATCAGCGTATTTTGATAGCGGGCAGATTCACCACCAATAGAGAAATCCAACATTCTGACTGTGACCAGACAGGAGATGCACCAGTGAGCCTCGTTCTCAGTGTTCTGGATACATGGTGCCATCCACTATATTCAAATTATGGATGGAATGAAGGTCCGCCGGGCAGAGCATCTAAAAATTGGAGAGAACAACCATAACACACAAATAATAATTTCTATTAGGTTTCTATGACAGACAATTTTACAGGGATATATATAGTTGATATATATATAGTTGGAATCAGATCCAATTATCTCTAAACATAGAAATAGTTGTTGAAAGAATCTCTCAACAACCTATTACAAATCTTCAACAAATTCAAACCAAATCCAAACCAATTTATTGTAAGCATTATTCCAACACCCTCTCATAATGCTTACATTATAGAAACTTACAATACTTAATAACAAATTACAATATTAATCATTTTCTTTCTTTGTCTAACTGGTCTTCATTAGCACTCCTATCCACTCTCAAAGCTTCAGGTATACGCTCTTTCTTCTCCACAACATCCAACATCCCTTTCAACTCATTTAAGATAACATCACTTCTGGCCATCATTGACTAATTTGTAGAATTGACGCTTCTTGATTTCCCGAAGAACAATCTTGATACTGAATTATACTATGGATACACTACCATCTATTGAATTCTCCCGAAGAGTAAATTTCAACAGTTATATAGGACAATGATCTGATTACTGGACATTTTCAGTAGTCAATTATACAATTGACCTTTTAACATGCACTCAAAAACACAATGATAACCTATAACCGATTATCTTGGAGCACTAAAGTACAAGAAGACCTTTCAACATTTAACAGACTTGTAGACATACTCAAGTCTATGACGTGTTCCCTTGACACCAAAGAACGTTGAGAACCACTAATTTAAATCATGTTACTCTGTAGATTGATTGGCTCTCGTTCATATAAAATTTTACACTCAAAATAATGTTAATAGATATTAACACTAATTCAAAATATTATTTTCTACTTTAAAAAAACTCCATGCAGCAAACAACTCCACACAGCAAACTTTTTTGTCAGCATCAAACAAATTATTCCATCTTTAATCAATATATTAGAAGAAAAATATAAAGACCAAACTCCTTTTAAGACTACCCAGATTCGGATCTGCCATTAGCTCTAGTCGCTGCTACAGAAACCTTGTTCCATTCTTTGGTGAATGAGGCCTGCAAGCGGATGATGACAATCACAACCAGTGGCTTCCTGTAGTGGTTCTCAGTAGCAATACCAAACAATATGTTGGCAACAACATTTTTCCTTTGGTATTTGCAGTTACGGCTCCTTATCTCGATGCACAAACACATGGATCACGTAGATTTTGCAGTTCAATACGTCCACAACGGTTTGCACAACAAATTAAGAAATTCAACAAAGAACTACGCTATTTATGTAAAAAGCTACTTATGTAAAAAAAAATAGTCTCCCAATCTATTTCATATTTCAGCCCCTCTCATGAAAGAGTCAAGGTTGTCTTGCTCTGATACCATCTTAAAATTTGAGAGAACAACCATGAACACAAATAATAATTTCTATTAAGTTTCTATTACACACAATATTACAGGTATATATATAGTTGGAATCAGATCTAACTATCTCCAAACATAAAGATAGTTGTTAAGAGACTCTCAACAACCTTCTACAAATCTTCAACAGATTCAAACCAAATCCAAACCAATCTATTGTAAGCATTATTTCAATAGAAGATTTACCCAAGAGAAATATAAAGGAATCCGAGAATCTTTAAAAAAACAATTGGTCTTCCAAAATCATAATAAGAAAGAAAAATCAACGGGCCACGATCATGAAGTAAAAGCAGAGATGGAGGGAACACTTGCAGTGGAGAAAAAGGGGTTTGGTAGCAAAATATGAGTCCCCAAGAAATTTGTTGTGGGTTCCCACCGAATTTATGGAATGCAAAATAGAGAAGGCAGGAAAGAGACCCCCCTCCCGTGGTCATTGGTGTGCCCGCGAATTTGTTGGGGAGGATTTCGTGTGGGTTCCTCCAACTCACGCAGGTATTCACAAGAAATTTTTTTGCAGAGTAAAAACAAAGAAAACAACCGAACTCTCGAGGAGAAGGAATGCGCCAGGCATTTAAGAAGACGTAGGGTGACTGTAAAAACGTTTTGGGCCTTAGAAAATGTAGAGTAACTTGTCAAATTGTTGAGATGATTCAACTCACACATAAATCTGGCAAACAACGACCAACTCGGAAGTGAAAAGGGCGTGAACATTGTAGAGGGTAGATAAATTTCTTCAAGTTTAAATACCGGCAGAAGGCGTGCCCAACACCAACAAGGAGAAACACAAAAACTTAAAATGCAGAGTAACCAAGTGCCCTCGTGGGGGTTTCTTAAAAAATTAAAGGAAATGGCCTTTAAGTCCAAACTCCAAATCGTATTTACATGTCATCGAAGCACCGACATCCGACACCTGAAATCCACATGTATGCCAAAACATGGGGTAACATCAAATGTCAAGTTCGAGCGCCAACGAAGGAGCCCACGAGGGACATAAATGCAACTACGCATTAAAGGACATCACAACAACGTTCTAGAAAATTGCATAACAACAACTCGAGGGACATAACAACAAACTTCTTAGAACATATAGGTCATGACAACATCGTTCTTATTACCATTAAGCAACAAGGAGAAGGCGTTCAGAAAACAAGGTCTTCATACATAAGCCGTGAAAAGGAAAACCTTACATAATAACCAAAGTTTATCACAACTCAAGATGTACAGAGAATGCCTTCAAATACAATGTCTTTATACATATGAAACAAAAAGGAAAACATACACAAATAACCCAATTTAAGCACACAAGCCTTCTTCGTTACAGATCTACTACTAATAAATTACCCACTACAGTTCCAGATATCCATTACATTTTTTTATCAACAACTAACCTATACACAAAAGTTAAACCATTACAAATGTGAACTTAACATTTGTACCGTAACCGAAGGCCAAGAATCCGAAGTGGCTGTCCCACTCTGATACCTCACCTGTACCTCGCAGTCAACGCTAGGGGTACTCTTCTTCCCCCTCAGCCCCTCGAGCCACAAACGGATCATACACATAAACCAAAGAAATCTATCTCCCAGATCGTCTCGCAAGTTCGAGCTACCACTCTCGAATTGAGTTGGGTATCCCAACTCCCACAAGGAAAACCAGTCAAGAAAATCCGACAGCATAACCTTACGCCTACCAGTCATGATCCATTTCCCTCCTCTGCCATTTATTTTTATAGAGTTCCCTTTAGTGACCTTTCCATTTGCACATTAAATTAGTTTTTTTTTAAATTATTAGAAAATATTATCGCCCGTACACTTGTCACCCAATCTCTTAGTTGCACCAGAATTTCATTTAATTAATTAAATTAAATTTGTCAATTTCTCTCACCCACCTAAAAACATTCCTAAAAACTCTCCTTGGTGTCTCTTTATTCCCTGACATTCCCTTAATGACTGAAGCATTTCTTAAAAATTAGTTGAGTTCATTTTAGGAAATTTCTCTAGACTAGATTCCTTTCTATGTTCCACATTCCTTTTGCAATTAATTTCCCATTTTTGTCTAAGTTTGAATTTATAAAGTTTTGCACATAAACAACAATTACAGTTTTAGATAAATTAATCCTCCTTTAAATTCTAAATTTAGTTTTCCCCCCTTTCTTTTCTTCATCCCCCCTTTATTAATTGTTTAATTAATTTGTATCCCTCATATCCTACTTAGACCTAGACTTTAATTTCAACTAGGCGTAGAAAATTTTTAAGGGATAAATTATAATTAATAAACTTTACTCATACATAATTAATTCAAGGCTGACCATGTCAAAGTAAGATATTTTTTTCTAGGCACCTAGGTTCATTGACTCACATGTGTAAATATCACGATGTTCCCATCAAGACGCACTACGTGCTCCAAGAGTGTCACTCTCCTTTATTCATGTCTCATTTATGCGACGTTCCCTTCAAGACGCACTACATGCTCCAATGGGGCCACTTGCCTTTTGACTTATTTTCGTAGACATCTAACCCTTGGAGTCAAAACTCCATTAGGTGACCTTGTGGGAGACTAAGGGCCTCTAACAAATAAGGACCCTGACTTATTGTGCACCCCTTACAATTTTCGTGAGCGACTATCTCAGTCTGCCTTCACAACATTATGGATCTCTTGAACTAGATAATCATTAACCTACAGTTCAAGCCACGACGAGAGTGATAGTAGGATGTGGCAAGTTTGTTGCCAAATCTCTCCCTCAATATATTTGGTTTTTGTGCATGACCCATTTACTCCTAATGTGAGTCTGATTATTAAGCTATCGTCAACATGCATCCATCAATGAAACATGTTAGAGATCCATAAAAAACATCATAATATAAAAGTCATATGTCACATATGCTATAACAAAAATACTCAAACCATAAAAGTTCACTCTCTGATTCGGTTCTTAGTCCAAGGAGGTCCATTGATTCCATCGGCATCCTCAATATGTCAAGAGTCATGCACACTCAAGAGAAACTAGTCAATAACACCCGTCAACACATATATAATCAACTAACATATCATCATATACACAACATCATCATAATACATAATAGAACAATCAATCATATAATGAGCCAGATCACTTACACGCAAGTATCCTCAAAGAATGAGTCGATCAGGTGTGTGCAAGATAAGGATGTTACACCCTTCCCCCAAGAAGCTCATGTAACCCCTTCTCTCCATTAAGAAATTATGGGTAAATAAAAATATGATAAAATGACTTGGCCCCTTAAGCCCCCTCTCTTGTGGAATCATATCCCCCCTAGAACTCTTGTCCTTTTATTTAGTGTAGCCATGGATATATTTTATTATTAATAATGATCATAGCATTACATTTCCTTGGCACACTGGCCTCTTCAATTGTTTGGGCATGCCATCCTTTCATGAAATAAAAAAAATATAGTATTTCATATGGGGACTCAAAACTTGGGTATTACAATAATGTTGGTGGATACCAAGTGGAAAATGGGTTTTGCAAGTGTTGTTCATTGGCCCAAAGTGAATTATAAGAATAATAAGGACTTGAATGAATACCCAATGGATGATTTTTCCAAGGTCACTTTTGATTTATGATACAAAGTTGCTCAACTCCTTAACTTGTTCCTTGATAAACTTATTTTAATCCAGGTAATGAAGGATAGTTTCTTGTATGATGGTCCTATTCACATATAACACATTTATATACTATCTAAGAGACACTCATGAAAGGGATGTTACTTGGGACATTTTGAACAAAATATAGCCAAGGGTAATGTTTCTCCATCTTTCTTCTTATTGATTTTGATGGTATCTAGTTGGGAAATTAGAGAACTAAAGACGTCAATTTTAAAATTATCTAACAAATTCCCATTTTCAACTTGAATAAATTAACTCTTTGAGGATTTACTAATCGTTGAAAGGATTTCTAGAGACCCCTTTCCTTGTTTATTATTACCTCTTGAATATAATTTGCATAACTCACAAATGGTGTTATGTGGTAGTTGGGAAAAATCTCTAGCCACCATCAAATTCAGAACATCCAAACACTCATCTCAACCTTTAAGAAAAAAGTATCTATAGTGTTTGCTAGCCTAATTGATGTTGGTTGGATTTTCTAAGATTATATTTCAATCTTTCAACACAATATTCGAGACTCTCTTCTTCCTTTTGATCCATCTTGAAGAATTATGCTCAGAAATCCCTAGCTTGGCAATAGTGTTGATATTTTTTAATAAATTATTGTCTCAAACCTTCCCTATTTTATACATAATTTCCAGCCAACCCCATGAACAAGCATAAAGCTAAATATTTTAGGGTAGCTAGAATTAATTTTGGTTTCTAGGCATCAGATGAGTAGTCGTAACTATGAAATAAGACATCAAACTCAAAGACATATGTGTTTGGATCCTCACTACTTAAGCGATGGAAATGGGGTAGAGAAATAGGTGGGATTTTTTTTATCTAGGTTGTATCCTCTACATCCCGAATGGGAAATTCAAATGTGATAGGATTCTTTGGAATAAATCCCTTCTCTTCTCCTTATCCTTGTTCTCTGACCATGAAGAATAAGGGATTCTCCCAAAATTTCACAGCTCCTCTAATGGATATAGACTCTTCTAAAGTACATAAAATAACTATTTCTAGTTTATGAATAGGTATTTTAGGAGGATTTAGGTTATCATAAGCTATGGAAGTTTCTTCAAGGTTGGATTCTACCTCCTCAACAAGATAATTTGTGTTCACTTGTGGTGGTACGTCCTTTTCTTAGTCCTCTTCCTGACATTGTGTTAGCTTATTAGGTGGCTCGTACTGTACCATATAAATTTTCTCTTGAATATATGTCCCTATTCACACATCCTAAACTATCATGATATTGAATTTAGTGGAATAGAGACTCAACACATAATATTACGGTGAAAGCGAAAAGATTTTACACTATAGAGATTCTATGGTAAATTAATTGTTGCATCTTATCACCTATGTTCCCTTACATTCATTCCTGTATTTATTTAAAATTAATGCTATAAGGTTTATAAATCAATATAACAAATGATATTCTTAATTCTTTTAGTGTTTCCCTAGAAATAACACCCAAAATGACATCTCTAAAACATGTCTTTTTAAAGGAAAACTATTCTAAGGATTCACTTAATTATCAAACCTAGAGTTCATCTTCAACTTATGAAACACCAATGAGATGTACACAAAGTTAAGAATCTAAATATTGACTAGTTCTTATATCATGCCTAATCAAAAAGATAAATTACCTTTTTCAAAAGAAACCTAAGTTATGCAAATGAAAACTGAAATTAGAGTTCACTACTCTAATTGTCTTTGGTTTTTTTGGTGGCTACTCTTTACTATTGGATACAACTTGTTCCCGGTTCAAATCTACAATAATTTCATTATGAAATCAAATATGAAAATAATTCTCAATTTAAATTAACATATATAACAATATAAAACTAATCTCATAGGAAATGAAAAGAGGTATGTGTAAAAATATATTCATGAACATTCATGAACACAAAATAAATAGAGTATAAACAGAGTATTACATTCAATTTCAAAATGAAGAAATATAAAAGAAATTATCTACAACAAACAAACTTGCCTTTGTACCTCTTGAAGTGGGCCCTGCTAAATTTTTGAATCCGATTCTTTGTGAGATGACAAGTTACTCGTTTTGTATGAACTAGATGTTGACTTGTAGTGTGAGAAATGATTCCCAGTTGGAGTGCTAATCATTAGCATTAGAGATTACTAGCTGGAGGGACAACCAGTAGTGTTGGATGTGTTTTCCAGCTAGATGACTAATGTGAAACTATTATGGTGATACTTGTTACATTATATGTTTGATCATACGATAGCTTGCATGGCTATGGTGTTGCTACTTGTAGACATGTCTATAAGAGCATGTGAGTCTTTCCCATGCCATATGATATGGATGAATGTGTTTTATACCACTACATGAAGAACATCTTAGTTAATACCTGCCTAGCTAAGAGGGAGTGTTGATTTTTTGGTAGCTGCAACAGTTATTAACCCCCATGTGTAACCTATGACTTAAAATAGAATATTTTGGAAGAAAGTGAACCATTAAACAGATGTGTGGAAACCCTAGAAGACAAGTTGGCCTAGAATAATAGATAATATTAGAATATTATCTTCCAGAAATACAAGTCATCTCCACAAGAAAAAGATAAATAGAAAATATAATTCCCAAAAAGTTAGGTCGCCCTAGCCAGAAAAGTCATTGGACAAATTAATATAAATAGAGGAAACTTTAGCTCATTTTTACACCCAGTTTATGTGTAAGTCTTTTGGAGAGATGCACTTGCAGCTGCAACTGCAGCTACAACTACAAGGAGGAATAAGGGTGTATGTTCATCTCTTAGTCTTGGTCTTGGTCTTTCTCTTGGTGATTTTCTTGTGGATATTCTTGGAGAAGGAAAGAGAGTAGTGTAGCTGCAGATGTTGTAGTTGTGTATGATACTCATTCTATGGATATGGAGACTCTCTCTCTTGTGCACTACTCTTGGAGAAGGAGTTCTCTACTTGTCTTGAGTTGTTTTTGTAGTTAGCAACTAAGTTTTATTTGTTGGTTCTGGAGTAGGCTTGCCATAATTATTCTAAGTAAAGGTTTGTGTGCTCGAGGGTGGCATATGTGAATGTTGATGGTTGGGTAACAATGACATGACATTGTCTATGGTTAAATGAGCATACAAAAATTTCAACATGGTATTATAGTTGGTTTCCTTTGTAACAATCTAACTACTGGAAGCAATATCCTCAGTTTTCCCCATTTGTAATCTCGTTGAGAACTTAGTGAACTCACTAAGAAGGTTGCCTAAGTAGGGCACATATCTTCCTCAGATCAAATTTGTTAAATTCTGAAGTTGATATATTAGGGTTTCCTCATAAAAACCCTAGGTTTGTGATGCCCATTCTTTTATGCCAGTTCCATCGTGCTAGTTGCAACACCAGTTGCAGTGCCAGTTGCAGTGCCAATACCAGTTGGAGTAATGTTTCTGTGAAATGATGGGCCTAATATTTGGTTGTTCTAGTGTGCCTTACCCTATCACATCCCCAATTACCTTTATATTGCAATTTGGATCACTTTTAAGTTTTAGGGTTCATCATTTCTTATCGTTTCTCCTAGATGGTGCCACTATCTACCACTTCCTATCGCTGCTGCCAAAGGTATGTACTTACATATGTTTAAATTGTATCACTATTTTTAGAGTGATTGCAGAAGAAGGGATACATATTCCAAGAAACAATTGTAGATCCAGAGGGATATCAGATCCAACACATTCAGAGGAACAACACACTCTAGGTTTGATTGTTTTCATATGCCTTTAGCTGTTATGGAATTACTGTGACCTTATGAACATCTAGTTGTATTTTGATCTATTGAAGTTATCATACTAAACTATATTCGAAGTTAAAGTTAGAAACTAACTTTAGTCAAAGTATTAGATTGTTTAAGGTTGAGACTTTAGAGTTTATTTGCATTATATTCTCTAACTCAGATTTATGTCTAGAAAGCATATTGTCTTAAGTACAGGGGACAAGTTGAACAAAATACATTTCATATAGAGTGAAGGAGACTCAAAAGAAAATCAACAACGCTTGTTCTTGAAGATAAGAGTCTAGGTTCCAGGTTTGATTAAATTAATAAGTTTCCAATTTTCACATATCAAGTTTGATAATTGCTACATTACTAGTTTTGACAAAAAACCTTGAAATGTTCTATTACTACAAAATATAATGAATAATTGGTAGCATGTGAGTACTATTTATATAAATGATTGGAAGATGAACTAACATCTCCTCTAGGAGATACTTCTTGTATTTATTCCAGGTAGGTCACCTTGGTAATAATATGATGATTACCATGAGATTGTCTTTTCTTATTCTTGTTGACATATATATGTTCTTATGAAAATGCTATTATACTTTTTGTTCTTGTTTTCTTGTTCCGAGTAGGTTACCATGGAGGAATGATTGATCATAGAACTAGAAGAGTGTTGTTCCTATTTCTTGTTATTGTATTTTTATTTTGCTTCTTGTTCCAGGAAGGCAACACGCAATAGCTCTGAGAATGATATACGATGATTATTTTTATCGTTCTTATTATTATAAGAGTATTATTCATGTCTACTATTTTTCCATTTGATTTCCTTGTTCTCGATAGGTCACATGTGATAACTCTGAGGGAATCTATAGTGATGGTTGCAAGAGAAAACATATTATATGTTCTCTTGTTTGAGACATGGAGCGGACTATCCAAATAAGAAGTTGTATACATGGTCGTATACATCCATGTGCGAAAGAGGAAGAAGTCAAAGAAGGGTACTTTTGCGAGATACATAGTATCTCATATGGATATTAATTGTAAGGAGAAGAAGGCTCCAAAGATGACCAAAAAAATCCCTACATTGCAGTTTATCACTCTTCAGATGATCAAGAATAGTTAGTAGAGCCAGAATGGCCTACTCAGAATCGTTGCAGTAACCAAGAAGAGAACAACATGGTCCCACAAAACTTTGCAGGATGCAAAATTGATGAGCCATATCATGAGGAGAAGATGGCTCCAAAGATTATAAATACTCAGAGGGAGTCAAGCTTCAGAGGGAGAATGGAGACTCAGAGACTTTCATATTCATATGGAAGAGAGAGACATCTTATGAAACTGATAGATAGTTTCCATGGGTTGAGAAGGCTAGATCAAAGCTTCAAATACTTCGAGGAGATGTGAGATATTATGGGAAGATTCCCTTGTTTTAGTAGACTTTTCTACAATGACCAAGGAGGATGCTAGTCAGAAGGACTGGGATACATATATTTTCTTGGGTTTTGAGACTAGAAGGGAAGTAAGTGGTGACTTCCAAGTTGATCTACAAGATCAAGTATGTTGTAGATAAATAACCTTGAGATGTAAAAATCCTTATTTTTGTCCAGAGGATTCTCCGAGAAAGAGGGATAAGACTATGATGAGACACTTGCTCCATTATATTTCTACCAACAAACAATTAGCAAATATGTTGACCAAGCCTCTATCAGGGACATGGTTGGAGTGGTCCAAATGTTTTTTTCTCCAGTAGTGAGAAGTGATGTGTTCCCTAGTAGAGGGAAGTGATGAGATCCCCAGTAGTGGGAGCTACTCCAATGCAGGTTAGTAATCCAACACAGGTTAGTAATCCAACGCATGTTGTTATGCTACCCCAATGTAGGTTGGTACTCCAACGCAGGTTGGTACTCCAATGCAGGCTTGTATTCTAACCCAACACATGTTGGTACTCCAACGCAGGCTAGTATGCTACCCCAACAAAGGTTGGTACTCCAACATTGGTTAGTATGATACCCTTGCATAGTTGGTACTCCAACATAGGATGGTATTCTACCCCAACACAGGTTGGTACTCCAACATAGGCTGGTATGCTACCCCAATGCAGGTTGGTACTCCAACATAAGGTGGTATGCTACCCTAGTGCAGGTTGGTACTCCAAGGAATCCTGGTATGCTACCCCAATGTAGGTTGGTACTCTAACACAACATGGTATGTTAACCCATCACAAGTTGGTACTCCAACGTAGGCTAGTATGCTACTCTAGCACATGTTGGTATTTTACTCCAACACATACTGGTATATTACCCCAGCGCAGGCTGGTATGCTACTCCAATGAAGGCTTGTATGCTACTCCAATGAAGGCTGGTACACTAGATCCATGATTGACAACAGGATAATGATTGAGGTTTGTGGAAGCATAGAAGCAGTGATGATGATTGTGCCAAGAGGAATTCCTTCCTTGTTAATAGGGAGTGTTATATTTTTGAGTAAGATTATGTGTGAGCTGACACGTTACTAGTTTTGTATGAACTAGGTGTCGACCTATAGTGTCGGAAATCATTCCCAGTTAGAGTATTGATTAGTAGCATCAGAGGTGACTAGTTGGAGGGCCAACCAATAGTGTTGTAGGTGTTTTCAATCTATATGGATAATGTGCAACTATGATGGTGATACTTGTTACATGATCTGTTTGATCATATGATTGTCTATGTGGTTGTGGTTTTTCTACCTATAGACTAGTCTACAAGACCATGTGATTTTTTCCCATGCCATCTGATATGGATGGAGGTGTTTGATACCACTACATGAAGAACATATTAGTTAATACCTCCCTAGATAAGAGGGAGTGTTAATGTTTTGGTAGAAGCGGGAGGTATTAACCTCCACGTGTAACCTATGACTTATAATAAAATATTCCAGAAGAAAGTGAACCATTAAACAGATGCTTGAAAACCCTAGAAGACAAGTCAACCTAGAAGAATAGATAATGTTAGAATATTATCTTCCAAATATACAAGTCATCTCCACAGGAAAAAGATAAACAAAAAATATAATTACTAGAAAGTCAGGCTGGCCCAGCGAAAAAAATCATTGGACATATTAATATAAATAGAGGACCTTTTAGCTCATTTCTACACCTAGTTAGTGTGTAATTATTATGGAGAGATGCAACTGTAAGGAGGAATAAGGGCGCATGGTCATATCTTGGTCTTTGTCTCTCTCTCTTGGTGATTTTCTTGGTGATATTCTTGCTAAGTATGGTGCAAGTTTGAGAGAGAGAGAGAGAGAGAGTAGTGCATTTGCAGTTGTGTATGGTACTTGTTCTATATATATGGAGACTCTCTCTCTTGTGCTCTACCCTTGGATAAGGAGCGCTCTACTTATCTTGAGTTGTTGTTGTAGTTAGCAACTAGGGTTTATTTGTTGGGTTTTGGAGTAGGCTTGCCAGAATTATTCTAAGTAAATTTTATTTTTCTCAGGGGTGTAATATGTGAATTATTATGCTTGGGTGACAATGAAATGACATTTTCTATGGTTAAATGAGCATACCAAAATTTCAATAGGCCCAATCGAAAAATTCTTATCAACCAGTATAGCTCTCAACTACAACACACTTTTAATCAACTACTCATAAAAAAAGGAATTGTATGTATATTCAAACATTGGAATCATTGAAATAGTTTTATATCATTCTCTCCACTTCATACATACAAACACAATATAAAATCTATGTATATATGGCTACAAATCATAATATTTCCTTAACAAATTATAACATAAAATATTTACAAAACCCTAGCACTATGGAAGTGGTAACCAACTAATCATTGTAGTCATTTAGAGATGTTGTGCTTATAGAGTGAATTCAAAGGTGTTTAAATGCCAAAATTGTAGCCAACAATGCATTTGATGTTATGGATTCTCTTGTAGTGAATGCATGCAAACAAAAATCATTCAAAATGCTCCTTGATTCACTCCCTGATAGCTGGTCTATTCACTTGTCTACCCAACTGATGTATTCTACTAATCCATTAGGAAATTTCCATCACTGATCCTTTGCAATTGATATTGAATCGATTTTTTTGATACCCTTCTAATTAAATAAACTATGGTCTATGTTATGCATGATAGAGGTTTATTTTTAGCAACACACAATTTAGAAAAATCCTATATTCCTACTCTAAATTCATTGTATAAAGAAGAAAAAATTGAAAACACAATCCAAATATAGATTTTTTCAATGGTATATAGGAGAAGTGGATAGTGTGACTAAAGATAAAAAAGGGCCTTTATTGCAGAAAAATGACCGTCAAAAGTGATAAATGTATAGGTAAAAATGGTATCATTTCATGGTCCCATCACATACCTCCATGCCAGGGGACACCTACCCCCTGTCACTCTCACTATTCTTGCCTCTCAAGACCAATTTGTGTGATCATTCTACTAGGGAACCTATCTCTTTGTTTGTACATTCAACCCAATTGTTTTAACATTATTTCATTCATTGATATTTGTACAAATGACATTTTTTTTATGGAAAGAAATTATACTCATCCCATTGCACCCGATGGAATCATTTCACTCAATGACATTCCCAGTCATCCTTGGTGGAATCATTCACACTAAGTAACTATACCTTCATAATCCTAGTTGCTTGTAGCACCTCATATATCTCAGTACCCTTCATTGTGATCCCAAAAATTACCACCTTCAACTACCTATCCATTTGCTTGCATTCACTAATCCTCAATATCAATTAGAAAAATACTCATTATATTTGATCATTTCCATAACATCATATCATCTTATGTCGAATTGGTTTTGACTACTACCAATGTCCACCATCAATCATGCTCCACCCAAGAGAAGTCTTGGTTCTCATTCTCACTGACCCCTTTTCTACCTCATCCAAATTATCCAAATCTATCACCTATTTATAATTCAATATATGTTCTATCTTATCATGATTCCAAGGGACACTTGTTCCTTTGTGTTCACATTATCATTTGTCGATACCAACTTTGGTTTTCTAGGAATATCAAGGTATCTTGTACCTAATTTGAATCGACAATGATAGACCCTAGGTAGGACAAAGAGATTCTTTATCATTCTCTAATCTCATTGACCCTCCTATTGTTTGACATCAAATCATATACAGATAATGACGAGCCCTAGGTTTGTTGTTCAAATTATTTATTCAATTTGTTCTAATCGATGGCCAATTTCATAACACTGCATTGATATTTTGTTGCATTGTACTTGCATTGTTTCATTCCCTTTTGCACATCCATAATATCACAAAAGACACAACTACACCCGCTTTTGTAGTCACAGTGTTCCATCAATTTCATTGTTCTATCTGAAAGCTAGATATATAAAACCACAAAATATATAGTAAATATCTCTTCTATTTCTTAGAGTTTAAATTGATGCTTGAATTGAAAAAAAATGAATCAAGCCATATCGCATATATTTTCTCAATAAGTCCACATGCACTGCATAATCAATCCATTGTTTATAACTTCAAAGGCCATGCAAATGATCAAGATATGAAATGTGAATGACAATGAGGGTACCTTGACTTACCATGGAGTTGCACTTGTATGACGATACTTTTTAATAGTTGCATATACTCTTTGATGCACTTACACTTCATGATTTCATGGAGGGGGTAAGAAGATGGTTTCCTTTGTCCCCTAATTTGACTTATATATCCCCTCTTGTAGAGATGCTCATATAATGACCTCCCTACCTACGTTCATACTTTTCTTTTGTAAGACATGGAAAATTTCAATTTACTTAAAATCTTGGATCAACATTACAAATTCATTGTATATGTCTAAAAAGTTTGAATTTCTTAGAAGGATTTTTTGATATAGGGATAGTAGAATTATTGTTGTTCCTAACCATCATATCCTTTTGGAACCCTTTAGATTTTAGAATAGCTAGGCCCTTGAAAAAAACTATTGCATCCACCTCATTAATGTTCCGATTCTTATTAGTTATGCAAACTCTATTTATTTTTTCCTTTCAAGTAAAAAAATAAAACCTACACCCATCACCCCTTACTATAAATATGTTATTATAATAATATGTTTATGTCAATATTTTGTTATAGAAATATGTTTGTTTTTTTTTAATCATATACACAACCAAATTGGTTTCAAGTGCAATACCATAAAAAAAAACTCTTTTTATAATAACATGTTTTTTTTTTAATAGTTATCATAGTTTCTCTTTCATATATGTCGAATGAAAGCAACCATAAAATTATAATATGATTATGTAAGGTAGCTCGTCTTCATATCTCTACTTCAAAAAATAAAGAGAGCAAGCTAACTTTGTAAATTTGTGGGAATTAAATTTAGAATTACACAAAAATGTAACTAGAATAATGGATAGAAAATGAAAGAAAATAAAATTTAGCAATAATGTTTTTTATACTATAATGAAAAAAATATAAAAATATAAAATTGGAGAAATAAAACAATTTAGTTAATAATTTAGAATGACCTAAAATTGAATTTATGGAAGTGACCATGAAAAGGGAAGTGAAATGGAAAATATTTAAAGGAAGTGAATTGAAAGAAAAATAAAATGGAAAATATTTAAAACTCAACATGATAATGTCCCACCCTAGTTTAAATGAAAGAAAACTCCACTTGTGACTATGCCTATTTGCAAAATGTAAGATATATTAATGTAAAAATGAAAAGTAATTTTAATATGTCATGTGTAAGAAACAAATGTGAATTCAAATATAATTATAAAATGGATAATAACAATTATAAGAAAGAAGGATAGTAAAACATTATATATAATTAATGAAATTTGTAAATGGATAATAATAATAAATAAATAATTATAATAAATTTGTATATAATAATAATTTTTTTTTTTAATAAATTTAGTAAAGAATGAAATGTGTAAGGAGCCATAGGTTTAGAGGGTCATTTTTTTATCCCAAAGGAAATCATGAAGTAAGTTATGAATGAGATTTTAGTAAAGCTACTAACAATTAGGTCAAGACACTTGTATTATACTAAGGGTTGAAACTTTCTGACCCAAGGTGAATTAGTGAATTAATTGTAATCAAGGATTTAGTAGTAATTATTAGATTCATACATTGCCCCACTTTACTTGATGAATATTTATAAAGACTCATTTGGTGAGTACAACAAAAGTTCAATCTCTTTGTATTAGAGTTTTTCCACGTCCTAAGAGAAAGATATCAAGAAGCTTATCACTTCACCAACAAAGATTTCCTCTTGGAACGTGAAACATTAAGGACAAAAGGAGGGGTTTACATCTCCCTAATTCCTTAAAAATAATTTAATTATCCAAATTATTGCATGCCACACAAGTGGCAAGCCAAATTTAATGAGGGTGGATATAAGTTGAGGTTCACAATAATACTATGTATCATCGTACATTTCAAGTGTAATGAGGGATCAACTCTTTCAATTTGGCTTTAATTCATTCATGGGCGAAGGTGGGATAATGGAGATTATTGGTCTGGGTGGTTTCCTTGTGTGCATTCCCTTGATTTCCCTTGAAGAATACTTTAAGGAGAATAGTCTAGAAAATATATACCATGGTCTAGGTCTTTCGATTTCTTAGAGGAAGATATGGTTTAGTATTGAGGTAAATTCATGTTCCATAGCCTGGGTCTATTTCCAAAGTAGTTTATCTTAGTTCTATCTCTTTAAGTTCCTTATTTCATTCTCGGTAAATTCATTGAGGTGTCCTTTATTTTTGATAGAAATTGAAAGGAATCATAGACACAATTCTTTAATTAGTCTATTTCTCTACTTCCTCAAGTGATAATTTCATGGTGCAAGTGTGGTTCTTAGTGTTGACAATGGAATTTAACAAAAGTATGGAATTGGAGGACTTTTTGAAATTTCGTTGGACATTAGACATTATGGTGAGCCACCATGACCCAATTTTATGGCCCCTTTATGAAATTGTTTATATTCATCATGTTGTTTGATTTCAAGAGTTTCTTATTGGGGATAATAGGACATCCATATTTACATCTATAGGGAAAATTCACACCCAAGAGGAAAATAATAATAATGGGATTGTAGTAATAGTGGAAACTCTGCTTCAATAGATGAATCAAATAGAGGAAATAGAATCTTAATGTAGTTCTTTGCGCCACAAGGTACCAAGTTTGGATAGGCAACCTCAATCAACTACATCCAACTACATAATTTCCATTGGTTCAGATGTGTATGATAACATGGAGGAGAATATCCCAGAGGGGTGGATATGGATGGCATGGACTAGGACCTTCGGTCTTCTCTAATGAAAGAAGATGGAAGCTTCCATCAAGCATGTCTTTAAATTGTTTCAATGTTTTTCATGTTTTCCATGGTTGGTCTTTTTTTAGATGTCCTTTTTAGATTTTATACTTGTAGAATATTTTGGACATCCTTTTCTAAGGAAAGTATTATCCTTATTTTAATTAGGTTGCAAGTTCTTAGGATATTTTATGAAAAATAAATTGTGGGACAATCCTCCTTTTTGTATTATTATGCTGTCTAACACTTTTCTAGGAAAAAATTAATTATTCCTATTAAAAAAAGAAAATAATGAAATATGTTTATATTATAATTAGACCTTTTATATAACCTATAAAGACAAAGACAATATGACATTGATAAAAATATTTTTTATGTTCATGCACTTTTAACTGTTTTGGTATTTTGTCAAATATCACTATCGTCATTGGATTTTGAGGGTTTCATTTTGTAAGGAGGAAAAGGTTAGAAACTCATGGTAGTCAACTTGAGACACCCAAGAAAATATAGTTATGTTAAGCATTGGTGTGGCTCAGGCCAGGTGTGATTATTGTGTCATTTGGATGACCTAGATTCCCCTAATTTGATAACTAAGATGCCCCTTTCTCATCGTTTCTTAGACCACAGGTTGATCTCGTCGATATACGACACACTAGAAAAAAAAAAAAAACTATTTTGGTCTTTAATATTGTAAGAAGCTAATTCTATATAATATATAATCAAAACTAAATAATATATTAGTTCTATAAAGTGTGTTACTATAATGTTGATGTTGTAAGAAGTTAATTATATATAATATAATAACAATAATCTATTTTTAAGGTCACAACCAAGCCATACACCAAATTGGTGTATGAGACCCCCTCTGCCCTGCGATTTGACTAGTAAAATTTATAGAGGTATGCATACCCTACCCCCTTTGGATTTGAACTTTTGACCTTTTAGGAGGAAACACATGTTCTTAAGCAGTAGGCCCACTCAAGCTATATATTTGTAATCACAACTTAAATAATATGTTAATTCTATAAGATATTTTATTATAATGCTATAAGAAGCTAATTATATATAATATATAATCACAATTTATATTAGTTCTATACAATATGTTACTAAAATGACAACTTTTAAATTATACCATTAAAATATATTATAATATGGAATGGCTTTGAAATTTGGAAATTGTTCATTTGAAAATTCAAATTATAAATTACTAGTTTAAATTATTATCTTTTATATTTAAAAAAAAAAATAAAAATTATTTGTTATTTTATATCCAAAAATATTAATAACATGAAATAAATTATAAAAATTATAAAATAAAATATTATATTGGCTCATTGTACTTAGAAAAACCAAGTACATTTTACAACTTAATATTGAAGAGAATGTAACTTAGCTTTCTTCCATTTGACATTAACATATGTCTAGAGAATATGAATACCTAATATGATATATGAGTTTTCAAAAATTTAGAGCAACAATTGTAATGAGTAATCTCACCTAATTCTTTATGGTTTAACATGGATGCTACTATGAACCCCTGTAACAAGCACCTGTATTCCACCAGGTATTATGAAATCCCCAACAAAAGAAAAAACCTACCGGTGTAGCAGGAGTTCCATGACTTCCTGAATATGCTTAACAAATATCAGACTTTGATTTTTGTCAGAGAGAATGATAGCGACAATACCACACAGAGAGGAGGAGTAGGTTTAGTTTTCACATCCCTCACCCATCACAGGAAGGGACCAACATGGCTCATAAGCCTCGATTACAACAAGTGCAATTGCTACAACAGGTAAATCGTGACAGATGTCTTTCACGACCATGATCGCATAACTCCCCTTTGCAAGGTGACCTTTAGGCACACATTCTGTCACATGCATCAGAATGATCTCTTTGTAGCAGTTGAGGGTTTTTACTCGGGCCAGTTTGTTGACTTCAGAAAGAATGAGGGAGGCTCCAATAGGCTATCTGGAGAGAGAGAACCAACCATTCAGGGTTGGATCAAGGCTGAGGAGAGACTGCAGGAACGACAAGATATGAACCCTAGCTACTACCGCTACCTCGATCTAGAGTATGGGCACCTTTTAGCTATCAGAGATCTCAAGTATCTTCAACCCTCGGGGGATCTTCATCCCTCTCTTTGTTACAGGAATCAAGTTAAGAGTGATGCATGATTGAGGCTTTCTTCTGAATATCATGCTGAGTCCATCTCCGAGACTGCGGCAGGCTTCCCCCTTTTTATAAAGACCATTGTTCGGTCTTCTCTCTTCTTACATGCTCAGGATTCAGACTATGTTTTTTACCTCAAAACCCAAATCCACTAGGCTACATGTATTTTGCCTTGCTTTCAACAACTAATATTCAAAGGACGACAACTGGTGGATGACTCTCTACTATGTGGTTATGGGAATCTAGAGAAATCAACCATTTATCTCGCTTCTCCACTCTGTGGAGGTGCTCCATCCTCCATTCATACAAGCTCTTACAAGCATGTCATGAAAACAAGGATCTCCACTCCTTCACGGTCCAAGGCTGAAACTTTCAGAGAAAATGAGCTTTTTGGTTCTACCTTCATTGTGGAGCAGTCTGTAGAACCTCCAACAGGCGATGTGGAAGATCCCTACATCTACATATTTTCTTTTATCTACCAACAAAAATCCCTTATCTATTAGTTCAACGGACTATGACCCTTGACCTATGTGCTAAGAGAATGGGTAAACAAGACCTAATGGTCAAGTCACGAGTTGTTATTTTGCTCCAAAGGGTTATTCATTGTTAAATTTTCCACAGAAGTAGACTGTCAATGTGTGCTAGAGCAAGGTCCTTGGTTTTGGGGTAGATCTGGTCTTTCCATGCAGAGATGGTTCCCTGAATTAAACCCATTGACTATTAATTCCTTGAATACATTGGTTTGGGTAAGACTCCCCAATATACCTCTCCATTTTTATACTCTAGTTTTTTTACTTACCCTCGGTAATGTGTTGAGTAATTTCATCAATATTGAAACAGACCGAATAACGAAAGGCGTTGTCACTTTTCGCTGCATATGCATTGAAATCGACCTTAGTCAAGGGCTTCCAGATATGATACTTATAGATTGGGATGAGAATGATCCTTACACACAGATGGTCAATTATGATAACACCACCTTCAAGTGCCACTCCTGTAAGAAATCAAGGCACCTCTAGGAAACTTGTGATTTATCCTCATCCCCTGGAGCGTGAAAAAGGTCTAATGGCTGGAAAGACCCTAAAAGTTTCAAAATTCACTCGGAATCTTCATCTGCAACACCAGCATCACAAATACACTCCAACTCCTTCGCCTTCAGCAGCACCAACGCAGTCTCCAACAAATGCACAACAACCAACTACAGATCCAAAACACCAGCCTTCGGATTCAACAAAAAATATTGAAGCTTTAGATATCTTGATTCCTATTTTCACAGTTCATCCTTTGCACCCCCCCCCCCACAAACCTCATGAATTGGATAATTTAGAAAGTGATAGAAAAGCACCCTTAGCTTTAGTAGCTCAAGATTCTGGTATTTCCTGAGACCAATTGGGTTTGGTGGCAAAGGCTGTTGAGCCTATCAGTTCCTCTAGTTGGATTGATGTTCATAATAAAAAAGGTATAAATGATCCTCTCCGACCAACATAATGATCCAACCCTATCTCCTTATCTTATATGTTTCATCTTTCTATTCCCACACATTCCTTGTGGCTCTCTTTTAGCACAAGCTAGTCTGCAGTGCTCCCGTGCTCTCTTTCTTGGGGTCTTTTGCAAATTAAAATTATAGTAATAATAAATATAATTGTTATTAGCATAACCACATTAATTTATAGATTTGATGTGTATACTAGCATATTGAAGATGCTTATATAGGCACATTGAAGATAATTTATCCCTACATATAAACTATTCTATTTTCTTCATAAAATTTAAGTCATGGAAAATATTTTTTTTGTTACAAGATTGTTCAAAAACAATTAGGTGAGGACATTGCACTTCACATCCAACATCACATGTATTTATTTCAATAACACAATTTTAATGACCTCAATGAATAGATTTCATACTTATCTAAGATGACAGGTTCAAACATAGGTTATCTAAGATTAGAAAAAAATTACATTGTGGGAGTTCCATCATTAAAACTCAAAACTTAGGTATAACTTAATATTGAAAAAATCACATTTTGTTAAAGATTCAACAATAACTCTTCCAATTGGTTAACCAATGACATATGTTATAAAAACAATTTAAATATTATGAAAAATTAATAAATAATTTACTTTAACATTTTATCAAATTAAAAAAATCAAAATATATAATATGGTGTTTAAATTTTTTTTGATATTTTAAAATATATTATAAAATAAATTTAAATAAACAAAATGTGTTTTGATATTTTGAAATATATTAAAAAGTAAACTCCTTCCACAAATCTACCCAAGAAATAAGCCAAAAAGTACACCAAATTTACAAATATTAATGTGATCGAAAGAAAGAAATCTCAAATTTTGGAAATAATTCATAGGAAACAGATCATTTTAAAAAGTTTCGTTTCATACATAATATGTCTCTATACAATTTCTTAATTGGTTTTAGAGTGCAAAATGTTAGAGCCAACATATACAATTTTCATTTACTTAATTTATTATTATTATTATTTAAGAGTGACACTTAAATATTACTCATGACAAATTATATTATTAAAATGAAAATGTTGGTATTATTATGGTTAATAATGGTTGACTATTCTTTATAATGACTTCTAGTGATTATGTTTGACTATAGTTGAATTAGGTTGATTATGGTTGTAATTATCCATGGTTGAATATAGTTGACAAGTTGACCATGTATGATTATGGTTCCCTATGACTGACCATGCTTTAGTATGGTTGGATATGGTTGAACATGGTTAATCATGTTTCACTATGGTTAACCATGGTTGCTATTGTAACATCCCCAACCGCCTGTAGGCTGGGGCATGCTACCTTCAAGCCAACCCTTGGACTTCGTACTCTTACTGATTCCTTCTTTAGTTAATTATCATGTTTAAGATAGAAGATTTAACGATATGCACAACAATATCCAACAAGCATGCATAATCTAAGATTTAGTTAAGCGATAATTAAAATACACAATGAAATACATCCATACACAAATAATAATATCACAACAGAGAGCACTTATATTTATAAAAAGTTGACACCATCTGGCTGTAGAACAAGGACGTTCCACCCAACCGTAGACACCACTAGTACAAACCTCAACAGCGGTGTCACCCCCGAGATAGGGCTATGAATCCACAAGGACGGTTCTAGAGTGTACTTGGGTTCCCAAACCAGTTAGCTCTCAATCTCTCACAGGTTTCCCAACACCCACAACAATCTAAGTACCTAGCTCTCTTCTACCCAGCTTGTACCGCCCAAGAGAATGGACTTCCACCCTTATTTGCCACGCAGTCCCTCATATAGTCCTTCTCCTTTTTACTAGGGCCTCTAGAACAATTGGTCCAGAATCTCAATGATGGAATTCTCAGGACTTGCAATTGTGAGCAAAACAGGGCTTGGACCAACACATCTTAGACATGCAGGCCCCAAGTCATGGCTGGATTGCACCAGCGACCATTATAACCATCCCATGGCTAATTCTCAGCAGTTCATTTCCGTTTACTAGGCTAAGATGCAGGTGTGGATGAATCAATGGATGGGTAAGTAAGTGCATTGAAGTGCATGAGGCAAAGAATGAGATAACACAGAGGTGATAGAGAAGATGATCCAATGACCATCGAGCGACGACCAACCCCACAAGAAGACCAGGGATGGGTTTAAGTATCTCTCATGGGAAAATTAAGAACCTTCTAGCCTTCCCCAAGAATCTCACATAACCAATCCCCTTCCTTAGACAAAAAGGGTAATTAAAAATATCAAATAAATACTTATCCCCTCAAGGCCCCTCTCTTGTGGAATCATAGCCCCCTATAACTCTAGTACTTTCCCGTCTAGTAGCCAACGATGTGTTTATTATTAATAATTATCAAAACATTATATTTCTTGGGTATATTGGCCCTTTAATAATTGTTCGGGTACTTAGGCCTCCCAGCATTGTAACAATACATTATTTAAAATGAGGGTTCAAAACCTAAGGTGTTACATCCCCTCCCCCTTATTTTGGCACTGCCCTTAGTGCATATACAAAATAGAAACAAAAATTTCAATATTTTTCAAAAAGATGCAGGCACTCTCCCGTATGGCATCTTCATGTTCCTAGGTAGCATATTCAGGACTGTAGCAGGTCCACTGAACTTTTACTAGCTCTATAAATCCATTATGGAAAATTTTGACTTTTCAATTCAATACCTATACTGACTGAATCTAAAAGTCTCCCTTTGTCTCTACCTGAATCAGATGCCAATCAATAACATGGTTAGGATCATGTACATATTTCTTTAGTAAAGATACATGAAATACATTATGCACATTTTTGGAAGTAGGTAATGCAAGCATGTATGAAACTGGCCCTATTCTGTCGAATATTTCAAATGGACCATAGAATCTGGCTACCATCTTTGTACAACTACCCAATTTCAAAGAGTTTTTCTTGGGATTCAGTTTCAAAAGTACATGCTCCCCTAACTTAAATTCTCTAACTGTCTTGTTCTTGTCTGCATACAATTTCTGTCTATCCTGATCTACTTGATCTTAACCACCTGGTCTTCTATGTCCTTGAGCAACGCTGACCCAAGTACCACTCTATCTCTTCGGTTGTCCCAGCTTACTGGAGTATTTCATTTCCTACCATACAAGGCTTCAAATGGGCTCATTCTTAATGAATCTTGATACCCATTATTATATGCAAACTCAACCAAGTGTACGTAGTCTTCCCACTTAGATGGCTTATCCATCACATACATTCTCAACATGTCTTCAATTATTCGATTGACTCTATCTATTTTCCCATCGGTCTGGGGATGATATGCGGTGCTAAATTTTAGATTTGTGCCAAATCATTTAAACAATCCCCTCCACAAATTGGAGGTAAACTTTCTATCTCCGTCCGAGACGGTTGTCCTAGGCATCCCATGCAACCTAGCAATTTCCTTCATGAAAATTTCTGCAATATTAGTCATTTTATGCACTGTCTTCACAAGCACAAAATGAGCAACCTCTGTTATTTTTTCAACCACAACCATGATTGAATCATGTTGCTTATTCATTCTTGGTAATACTGCGATGAAATCCATGATAATTGCTTCCCATTTCTTCTCTGCAATTGGCAATGTCTGTAGCAAACCCATTGGGTGTCTGTGTTAAGCCTTCACCTTCCGAAATTCTATACATCGAGCGATGTAATCAACAACATCCTTCTTCATTCCTGTCCAAAAGAACTGGCTTCTTAATCTTGTAATTGTTTTTTGGTAACCGGGATGTCCAGCATAAGGAACATCATGCATTTCCTTCAGTACCACATTCCTCAGTTCTCTAGAACTAGGAACATAGATTCTATTTTTATGCATGAGTAATCCATCTTCCTTTATCTTGTACTCCTTTATTTTTTGTTGTACATCTCCCTGCTGTAAGTTTTCCTTTACCTATAGGTAATGTTGATCTATAACAAGGTCATCTAAAATTCTACACTTCAATTCTGATTGATGCATACTCACAGCAGTAGCATGCATGAGATGCACTCTCCTACTAAGTACATTGACAACTTTATTCTCCTTCCCCTTGATATGCTTGATATCGAAGTCATACCCACTTAAAAATTTCAGCAATCTTGTTTCCCTGGCATTCAAGGTTGGTTGTTCAAAAAGATACTTCAGGCCAATGTGTTCTGTCCTTATTCGAATTTCTTCCCCATGAGATAATGCCTCCACATTCTCAAGGTGCGAACAATGGTAGCAAGTTCCAAATCAATCGTGACATAGTTCCTCTCATGTTCCTTAAGCTTTCTGGACTCATATCCAATGACATGTCCATTTTGTGTGAGGAATCTCCCAATTCCTTCCTTACATGTGTGTATACATACCACAAAACTTTCATTTGGGTCAACAATATTTAACACAAGTGCACTAGTAAGTAATTCCTTCAACATATTAATATTATTTTCACACTTGAGTGTCCATTCAAATTTAGTTCCCTTCTTTTGCAAAGAAGTGATGGGATGAGAAATATTAGAGAACCCTACTATGAACCTTATGTAGTAGCCAACTAATCCCATAAAAGATGTGACATCTGGCATATTTCTGGGTGTTGTCCATCCTCTAATGGCTTCAATATTCTCTGGATCTACTATTCTGCCCTGCTCTGAAATAATGTGTCTCAAGTAATGGATCTTATTTTGATAGAAAGAAAACTCACTCAACTTGGCATACAACTGATGTTCTCTCAGTAATTGTAATACCAGTCTTAAGTGATATTCATGCTCCTCTTCAGACTTAGAATAGATAACTATGTCATCTAGGAATGCTATGACAAATTTATCCAAATAATTTTTTAATATGCCATTCATTAAGCACACAAATATAATTGTTGCATTGGTCAGTCCGAATGGAACCACTACAAATTCATAATTCCCATACCTAGTCCTAAAGGTTGTCTTATGAATGTCTTCTTCCTTGATTCTTAACTGATGGTATCCTTCCCTCAGGTCAATTTTTTAAATATCTTTGCTCCTCTTAGTTGATCAAAGAGGTCATCAATTCGGGGTAGTGGATACTTGTTCTTTATAGTGTACTTGTTCAATTGTCGAAAGTCAATACACAGCCTCAAGGTTCCATCCTTCTTTTTGACAAAAAGTACTGGTTCTCCCCAAGGTGAAACACTTGGACATATGTACCCTTTCTCAACAATTCCTCCAACTTCATTTGTAATTCTTTTAGCTCTGGTGTGATCATTCTGTAAGGTGTCTTTGACATTGAGGAAGCTACTGGAACTAAGTCAACTGAGAAATCCATCTCCCTCCTTGGTGGCAATATGGGTATTTCTTGGAATACATCTTCAAATTCCTGCAACACCGAGAAATCTTCAAGGCTTGGCCCCTTTGTATTATCTGTCTCTTCCACATGAGTTGCATACAATTGACATCCTTTTCTAAAACATATTTTCAGTTGTAAGGCCGAAATCTCCCTTATAGAGATGGGTCTTGGAACTCCTTTCACAGTTCTTTGTTTTCCATTTCCATCAAGACATGTAAATGTCTTGTTATAACAATCTAGGACAACATGATGCTTGTCCAACCAATCCATCCCAATCAGAACACCATAAGACCCCAATGGTATGATATTTAGATCAGTGCTACTATTCACACCATTAATACTTATGGAACAACTTTTGACCATATCATGGATTCTCCTTTTTGTTCTAGTGGTTAACTGAACCAAACTTGATTTTCCAAGTTTAATTTTCTCCAAATGTAATCTATCCACTATCTTAGGATCAATGTAGCAATGAATTGCTCCTGAATCAATCAAAATAGAAACATGTTGATTTATGATCTTACCTTCCACCTTGATCATATTGGACTAAGGGTACATGCTTCCCAACCTAAGTTCAAAGAACTCTTGCATTTTCTTGTCATAGAAATGCTCGGAGAGGTACTCCTTATGGAAGTACTTATTGAATTGTTTCCAAGTGATCCTACTTTTATTAACATGTTCCACTTTCATTAGTTGGTCCCACCACATCCCAACCTTCCTGTGTAAATGGTAGGTGGAAATCTAGGCTTCCAGGTTGGATGAATAGTTAAGAAACTGAAAATATCTCCTGAGTCCAAGAAACCATTCTTCGGCATCATCTTCCCTTCCTCTTTCACCTTCGAAGGAAGGTGGCTTGAGCTTCCTCATATCTCCTTGCAAACTATATACCTATTTTTTCCTTCTTTATTGTCTGATAGGGGACACCTCTAGACTTCTTATGGGATCATATGATGCATTAGACTTTCTTTTTTAGTAAGGACGTGAGTGGTGTCCATGAGCTCTACTAGCACTTCTGGGATAACTAGCTCTTCCATGATCATCTCTTATTTTATGACACTTTCCTCCTTCCTCGTTCCTTGTATTGAGTTTGATCCCTTCCTTGTTCACCTTTGCAACTTATTTAAGTTCTACAACACTCGATCATTTATCTGTGTAATGACCTCCTCGTTACGCCAGTAAACCTCTTAAAACAAGTGCAATTTTTTTTTTTTGTTACAGGTGGGTGTGTGCGCATGTAGAAGCGAAATAAACCCATTTGACTCTATGTCGCCACCCGATGAAGAATAAGACGCAACCCACGATGAACACAACAAGACGAAATAAGATGCACAACAAGTGACTGCATGAAATTAATAGGTAAGACTGACTACCCGCCCGTCCTACCCTGCAATGGTTAGGACCTACAACACACATAAGAAATTCTCAAGCCTAGGTTCCCATCAATTTTAACCATTTAAGGTCTCAGGGATGGTGCCTGTTCTGAGGAACATGGAGGCATCTACATCCTGCCTGACACCATCAATACCAACTAAAATGCTAAATATACCAACATCAATGATTAACTAAGATTCATTCTATCAACCAAATTCCATTTAACCAAGGGTGAGAGTACTTCTGACTGTTTAACCATCGTACATTAACTTTAATTAACCATCCAGTAATAATATATCTCTAAATCAATCCATCATCATCAATATTGATCAGCACATTAGATCACAGATTAATCAACCATTCTAACCACAAGGTGCAAGAAATCCGATTTACCCCAATCACAATCAATCATGCATCTAGCTAAAACAACTGAGTCGATGATCATCAATTTCATCATAGAGTAATAAAGTTTATACTGAGAGCAAAAGGGTTTAATCATTCAATATTGTTATAACTGTAGTCCTAATGCCAACAATTTAGAACCATTATTTTATCACGACAAATCTCAATTAACGCTACAAGTAATGAAGTGTCTTGTAGGTCTCAATTCTATACTTACTAAAAGTCAATATATCTATAGTGTAATTCCATTAGGTAACATTTAATTAAAGATATGTCAATTACAGTGTTAATTATATGCTCCAATCAATATAGATAAATTAATTCTCTTAAATAAATAAGGATTATCCAATATCCAACATATAAACATCTCTTATGATCACTTGTTAACTTAGCAAGAATGACACCAAGATTTCCTTACCTTCCTAAAGTGTTAGTATAAACAAAGCACTTAAGGAGACGAGTCTTGAGGATAGATCGAGGTTAAAGGTTTAAAAGTTGAAAAAAATGATAATACTCCCATCAACACAAGCATTCTAGAGCATCTCCTCTATACACTAAATCATTAATAGATATAAGAAGTACAAATTAATCCCAACAGTTGACTTACTACAAGCAAGGGTTATCAATAAGATTTTCTTTTACTTAACCTTAAACGTTCTCCCTGGCAATAACCTTATAGTAGATTAGTGGCAATTTGTAGGCTCTAAAGAGACCTGGTCTTAGTTGATTGGTTACTACTATACATAATTCAATAATGGAAAGGGGGAAAGGCAAATTAGTCTTGTTTGTTAAATAACCACATGTCAAGTGGCTTGCATGTGACCATACAAATAGTATCACATAAGGCAACGAATAGACATCAGGTGCTTCAATAATAAAATAAAACAAATGGAATTAAATAAGGTAAGTTAAAGACTTAACAGATGTCAAGGCAGGTGAGAAAATGCAAAAATATGAGATGGCCATAAACTGCCATCCTGACTACTACCTCTATACAGTAAGTTGTAAACTGTGCCAGGAAAGCCGTAACCTATGCCAGGAAAGCCCTAAACAGAACATTGTCCCACATCAAATAAAAATCAAGGGATACAACGTAAAACCACCAAGAATCGCTAGAATACAAGCAAGCGTGTTCTGAAACAAGGAGGTTTGCATTTGCTGGTGTGAACATGGATGCCATTTAGATTAAGGGAAAACACAGTCACTAAAAAATAAACGAAGATTAGGCAGTCAGCCCAACGAATTAGGAGTGTCTACACAGGTGACTTGACTCATCTATTAAAGAGAGCATCACATTTGGAACATCGGAGTGGTGGCCAGTTATCACAGGGGAAAAATGAAATGCAGAGAGCAACAAGAAAATCGTCCTAACCCTGGCAGTGGCCATTTTCTTTTTTTTTTCTTGGGGTTACAGGCCCAATGCCAGAATTTGTGGTCAAGACGCAGTCCTTCCTGGGAAAGCGGGGGCGTTTTGTCAGCAAACATAGGCAAACAGTCAAACAACCCGACCGTGGACAAATCACCAATTCAATAAAAAAATTTAGAAGCAAAAACAGGGGGCGTCATCAATCATACACCAGTCGTGGTTCAGAGGGCACATCGTGGTCTTAACGACAATACACCAGTCAAAAATTAGAGGGTAAAAATCAGAGTCAATAGTAGAGGAGCTCAGGGTCAGAACTCCGTTAAGAGAAAGGCGTCAATTCTAACTACCAATACCCAACACATGCAGAAACGGATTGCCAAAAACTGAACAATAGTAACAATTACCCAACAATTTTCTAGCAACATTCCCAAAACCCCTTTACAACGAAATGGATAGAAGGGAGTTTCTTAAGTAATTAGACTAAAAGGCTGAATGTCAGACGAATTATACAACAAAAATGCCAGTAATAAAAGAGAACAGGACGAAATCATTTTTTATTTTTAATTTTTTTTACTATTAAAAATAGAGGGAAAAACATTATTTACAAAGGTATTTAACATCAGAAAAAAAATTCATTATCTGAGGTTTTTCAATAGCTATTTAGTTGTAATTCATCCCCACAAACCTATAGAATATAAATTTGTACATGATTGCAAAAGTAATACTGTATTGCATGAGAATTTAAAATAAAAACCACAATTACAGCAGTCATATTTGTGATCGCCGAGTAAATAAATAAAAATAGCCAAACAATCTATTTACCCCGACATACCGATCCCAGCAAGTTGAAATGCATTCTAATCTACTAAAATACAAATCATATCGTTGCCTTATCGCCTGCTCCGGATGATGTCCCACGCTCCGTGCCGCTCCCGCTCACCGACCGTCGAGACGTCATCGGTACCTCCCAGCCA
>JZKD02S2082375.1:482767-499575 GCA_000966675.3 Picea glauca | reverse complement strand
ATATAGATGGCACGTCTAGCTCCTAGCTCGCCTCGCAAGGCTGAGCTACCACTTCTATCTGAGATGGAAAATCCCAACTCCCCACAATTAATTAGTCAAGTCACAATTCCGACAGTGTAACGTTACGCTAACAACCGATCCCCTTCTTCCTCATCTTCCCTTTCTTTTATAGAGTTTTAGAACCTCCAACTTTCCCTAAATCACATTTAAATTTAGTTTTAATAAAAATATTCTAAATATTCTCCTTCACACAAGTGTCATCCATCTTCATCTTTACTCCAAAATTATTTTCCTTAAATTTATTAATTGTCTCATTTCTCTCACCCACCTAGAGTTGCTCCTAAATTTACTCCTAGGTGTTCCTAGGTTCCCTTATAGGTTTAAATACTTTCCGTAAAATGAAGTTGCTAATTTAGTTCAATTTAGAAGGTTCTTTATTGCAGATTCTTTACTAAGTTGACCTCGCTTTTTACCATAAGTTCCTTTCTTTCCTTTATTATGTTTCCTCCAATTCTTAGTTTCCTAATTTTTATTTTTCCCTTCTTTCCCCTTTTAATAAAGCCAAAATGGCAGTTGTGCTATTTAATCTTTTCCTTTTATTTTTAATCTAATATCATTTTATACTTTCCCAAGTTAAGAATTAATTTCTTCTTTGCAATTTTTAAATCCACCAGTTTTAATTAAATTCTTACTCTCTTCATTTACCCCAAGAA
Organism: Picea glauca; assembly: GCA_000966675.3. Taxonomy (NCBI): domain Eukaryota; kingdom Viridiplantae; phylum Streptophyta; class Pinopsida; order Pinales; family Pinaceae; genus Picea; species Picea glauca. The sequence continues at coordinate 498,862 of JZKD02S2082375.1, read as the reverse complement.
TTTTATGAAGACAAAACTATTACTTAAGTAGGTTTTAGTTAAATTTTTTTTTTTTTTTTTTTTTTATAGGGTCTTTTTCTTAAGGTTAAACAAAATTTTACCCTAGAAAAGTTTTAGACTTAGATTTAGATTTTGAATGGGGTGACAATTATTTAGGGAAGTTATTTAAGAATTTCTTAATGTGTTAAAAGTCTTAGGGCCATCTAGGTTTGTTCCTTCATCAACATCAATGCGACGTGCCCTTCAGGATGCACCACGTGCTCCAAGGGTGCCACTCACCTCGTTTGTTTCTTTTGTGAGATGTGCCCTTCAAGATGCACCATGTGCTCCAAGGGTGTCACTCACCTTTTGTGTTTCTTTTGTGCGACGTGCCCTTCAGGATGCATCACGTGCTCCAAAGGTGCCACTTGCCAAATTGATTGATTGTTAGACATCAATAACGCCTGGAGTCAACACTCCGCTAGGTGAACTTGTGGGAGACTAAGGGCTTCTAAGGAATAAGGCCCCCGCCTTATTTCACTCCCCTTAGAATCATCGTGAGCAACTGTCGTAGTCTGCCCTCACGACATTGTGGTTCCTCTCAAACTAGGTAACTGTTAACCTACAGTTCGAGCCACGACGTGAGTACTAATAGGCTGTGGCAGGTCTGCTATCCACACCTCTCCCTCAACCTCCCTGGTAATTGTGTGTGGCCCCTTTACTCCATATGTGAGTTTGGTTGGCAAGTTATCATCAACCTGCATCATCAACAATCATGTCAGAACATGTCCATATCATATCATCAAATCAATGTAATATCAAAGCAAATAAATCAACCCAAATAACACACTCCCTGACTCAATCCGGATTCCAAGGGGTTCCATCGATGCCTCTGCATCCTCAAGGTCCAAAACCCTACACACTCAAGAAAACCAAGTCAATAGCGCCTGCCCAAGTCAATGCAGAAAAACATCATGTCATCTATCATAACGTCTCATAATCAAGGACAAAAGTTTTAATATGATAAAATTTTGGATCACTTGCGAGCAAGTGTCCTCAAAGAATAAGTTTGTTGCATACGCCCCCTCTTGGTCTAAACTTCGTCCTGAAGTTTCATAGTATAAATGCCAAAATAGGTGTATCACAATATCATAAGTCTATCTATCAAACAAAAATGGAAACTGCTGGCGCATATCATATGCGTCCTCCCAGGTCGCCGAGTGCAGAGTATAATTGTCCCACTGGACCTTGACCTGATCTACAGTTTGACGTCGTAACTGTCAAACGCAATGATCTAAGATGTGGACTGGGTTAGCCATGAGAACTCCGTCATCCGATACCTGCAAGGAACTCATGTCAATCACATGTGTAGGATCACGAATATAATGTCTCAAAACAGATACATGAAAAACATCGTGCATATGCCTCAAAGAATCAGGCAAGGCTAGTCGATAGGCCACGGGCCCCTTTCTCTCCACAATCTTGAAAGGTCCCATGAACCTAGGAGAGAGTTTAGATCCCTTTCCAAACTTGATCGAACTCTTATGCAGTTTAAACCGTAAGAAGACTCGATCACCAACCTCATAACTACGGTCGACTCGATGCGCATCGACATAACTCTTCTGTCGATCCTGCGCTTCTTTAATCCTTTGCCTTATTGTTTGCATTTGTTCTTCCATTTCTTGGATCACTTATGGTCCCACCAGGACCCTATCCTCAAGTTGATCCCAACTCAAAGGCATCCAACATGGTCGCCCTTAAAGAAACTCGAAAGGCGCCATCTTAATGGTGCTCTGGTAACTATTGTTGTAAACGAACTCTACTAGTGGCAAGAATTCTTCCCAACACTTTTGTTGGTCCATCACGTACATGCGCAACATGTCTTCCAAGGTTTGGTTCGTTCATTCTGTCTGTTCGTCAGTCTCTGGGTGATACAAAGTACTAAAGTTAAGTTGGGTTCCCAAGGCCTCTTGGAAACTCGTCCAAAATCGTCCAATAAACATCAATCCTTGATCAGATATAATCCTCTTAGGCATGCCATGCAGCCTCACAATCTCACTGATGAAAACTCTAGCTATGTCAGGTGCCTGATACGTCGTACGTACGGGAATAAAGTGATCACTCTTCATCAAAGTGTCTACTACTACAAAAATCGAGTCATGTCTCCTTGCCGTCCGTGGCAATCCAACAATAAAATCCATCAAAATGACCTCCCATTTCAATTCCAGAATGGCATGTGGTTGTAGTAATCCTGCAGGATGTCTATGTTCAGCCTTTACCTACTGACACTCTAGACATCTGGTCACATAGTTGACTATGTCGGCCTTCATTCCCTTCCAGAAGAATAAGGGTTTAAGGTCTGCCGTCATCTTCGTGACTCCCAGGTGAGCCATGTAAACTGCTCTATGAGCCTCGCTCAGGATCAACATCCTCAACTCGTCGTTTGGAGGTACGTAAATCCAACCTTTAAACCTCAATAACCCATCGCTATCAAAAGAAGTTCCCTCATATCGTGTTACCATCATTATGTTTTGTCCAATAAATCCCTCGACCTCCTTGTACCAGTCATCATCACGCTGTAAGGTTAGAATCTTTTCACATAGATTCGTCTGAAGAGGCAACACCGAAAATATGTGTGGCCTCCAACTCAAAGCATCCGCCACTCGGTTCACCATTCCCTTTATGTAAGTAATCTCAAATTCATACTCGCTGAGCAATTCCGACCAACGTCGTTGTCGTGCGTTCAGGTCGCTTTGCATAAAAATGTGTTGTAGTCCACAATGGTTAGTATTTAGCTCAAATTTTCATCCAACAAGGTAGTGTCTCCAAACATTCAAGGCATATACAATGGCTAATAACTCCAAATCATGCGTCGCGTAGTTTTCCTCATGCCTTCTCAGTTTTCTCGAAATGTAAGCAGTCACTCGTTCGTCTTGCATCAAGACTCCACCTAAACCTTCCTTGGATGTGTCTGTGCATACCAAGAAGTCTGCATCCATGTCAGGGACTTTTAGTATGGGCACTGTTGTCAACAACTCTTTAAGCCTCTGAAATGCTTCCGCACATTTCTCGGTACACACAAAATTCTTGTTTTTCTTCTACAATTCCGTGATCAGATTTTCTATCTTCGAAAATCCCTCAACAAACCATCGATAGTATCCTGCTAAACCCATAAAGCTATGCACTTTTGTGACATTCGTCAGTGCATGCCATTCCATAATAGCATCAACCTTGGCTAGATCCATGGCGATACCTTCGCTGGAGATGACATGCCCTAAGTAGTGAATCCTCGATTGATAAAAAGAGAATTTGGACAACTTCCCATACAATTTGTGCTCTCGCAAACACCATAGTACCAAGAACAAGTGCTCGTCATGCTCCTCCTTCGTCAGAGAGTAGATCAAAATATCATCAATAAATACTTGGATGAAATTGTCCAAGTACTCACGGAACACCCCGTTCATCAAACTCATAAATACTCCTGGGACGTTTGTCAGTCCAAATGGAAAAACCATAAATTTGTAATGTCCAAATATCATCTTAAAGGCAGTCTTAGGGACATCATCCTCCTTGATCCACAACTGGTGGTACCTTGATTGCAAATCGATCTTGGAGAACATCGTCGCACCCTTCATTTCATTGAATAGATCATTAATTCTTGGTAAAGGATACTAATTCTTGATTGCAACCTTGTTCAGTTGATGGTAGTCAATGCAAAGCCTCCACGATCCATCCTTCTTCCGAATGAATATAATAGGTGCACCCCACGGTGACACACTAGGACGTATCAGTCTGAGGTCTAGCAACTCCTTCAGTTGCATTTTCAACTCTTGCAACTCCGGGGTCGATATCCGATAAGGCGTTCTTTCTATTGGTTCGGTCCCCAGTTTCAGGTCTATGGTAAACTCCAATTCCCTTTCCGGTGGCATCCCAGGTAACTCCTTTGTAAATACGTCTGCAAACTCCTTCAAAATCGGGAGGTGTTCTAGACCTTCCGCTACTCCCTTTTGGTTCAGTTCAAGGATCACATAAAGCTTGCACCCCTTATGCATACTCTTTTGTAACTGTAAGGAGGAGATGAACCTCAGGGAAACTCCCTAGTTTTGTCCTACAATCACACGTCTTTTTCCTTCATCATGAACCAAGCTCAATCATTTCATCTTACAGTTGAGTATGGCCTCATGCAATTCCAACCAATCCATACCAATCACGATGTCATAAGACCCTAATATTGTGATGTACAAGTTGACCCTCATGATAAACTCTCATAGGTTAAGGGCATAGCCTGTAACTTTTCCTCAACTTCTGTTTGGCTCTCGAAGCCATCTCTACAAAGCTAAACTCATCCTGGTCGACTGCCTTTACCTTAATCCTTTTTAGTGTTGCACCTGAAATGAAACTCTCAGTAGCACCGGTATCTATCAAAACACTAAGGGTCTGGTCAGCGATGGTACTTGTCATCTCGAGCATAGTTGACTGGTGCTCTGCCTGGTGGTTATTCACCACTGCATGAATCTGATGGGCCTTGCCCATATCTCCCACTGTAGTGGGTCCAGCTGATCTAGACACTCTGTTCCTCTCCACAGGACAGTCACGCTGGTAGTGTGGCTCCCCACACGTCCAACACCCCTTATTCAGCCCAGTAGTCTTGGTACCCAAAGTAGAATATGACGGCCCACTGGCCTGGAACCCTGGTCTATTCTGTTGAACAGGACTGAACTGTAGCTGTTGCAGGCGACACTGTTACTCATGGGGTGGTCCCCGATAAGGTGTTCGCTATTGAGGCAACGCTCAAGGAGGTGCAGTGAAAGTGGAGACCCTCTAGAAATCATGATATCCTGGTGTATGTCTCGCTGGTGTCTGGTGCTATAGTGTTTCAGATGAACCCTACCCTGCTGGTCTCACTAGAGTCCTAGTCTGACCCCCACTGATAAGATCCTCCTTTGCTATGAGGGCCTTCTAGATGGCATCATGCAAGGTTTGAGGCATCAAGATCCTAACCTTTGCACACAGGCTGCCGTTAAGGCCAAACATGAACTTGCTGACCTTGAGCTTCTCAGTGTTAAGGTGCAGAGCATACCGGAGCAGCTCCATAAAACATGCCTTGTGCTCAGGCCCCGTACGACCTCCCTGTCATAAGGAGTTGAACTCATTGAGCTGATGCTGAATGAATTCCTCTAAAAGATACCTCTCTCAGAACCGTTCCTCGAACAATTCCCATGACACATCTTTGACGACCATGTTCAGTTGCGGTAGGAGCGTCTTCCACCATAGTTTAGCGCTCCCCTTTAGTTGAAATACCACCATGTAGACCTTCATGTTGGAGGTATAATCGTGAAGTGCGAAGCACATTGCCATGTTCTCCAGCCATGCCTCGATGGCTGCGCTGTCTGGGGCACCAAAGAACTCAGAAAATTTGACCTTCTCGAGTTCACGGTGAATGCTACCAGTAACGGCCAGTGCACGCGGTAGAACCTCAGTGGGTGCCAGTGCCTTGGCCTCATCTCTGTCCAAACGGCTGATTAGTGCCTCAGACATGCACTGAAAATATCTCATCATCCCAACAACATCGCCAACTGCTATCTGTTCCTGTTCGAGAACCTTCTCGTCTCCCTGGGGGTTAGACCCCTCAGGCATGGATACTACTAGAGGCGTCAGCCCTCCTCCCCTAGCACCCCGTCGTCTGCCTCCGCAACGTCCTCTAACCATGATTACTTGCATGCACACAATCAAATCGATTAGCAACAGTATAATCAAATCATGTCAATGAATGTCGTAGTGATCCCAAGTCATGGGTCGAACCCGCTTTGATACCATATGTAACGACCTCCTCGTTACACTGACAAACCTCTTAAAACAAGTGCAATTTTTTTTTTGTTACAGGTGGGTGTGTGTGCGTGTAGAAGGGAAATAAACCCATTCGAATCTACGTTGCCACCCGACAACAAATAAGACACAACCCATGATGAACACAACAAGACGACATAAGATGCACAACAAGTGACTGCATGCAATTAATAAGTAAGATTGACTACCCACCCATTCTACCCTGCAATGGTTAGGACCTCCAAGACACATAAGCAATGCTCAAGCCTAGGTTCCCATTGATTTTAACCATTTAAGGTATCAGGGATGGCAACTGTTCTGAGGAACATGGAGGCATCTACATCCCACCCGACACCATCAATACCAACTAAAATGCTAAATCTACCAACATCAATGATTAACTAAGATTCGTTCTATCAACCAAATTCCATTTAACCAAGGGTGAGAGTACTTCTGATTGTTTAACCATCGTACATTAACTTTAATTAACCATGCAGTAATAATATAGCTCTAAATCAATCCATCATCATCAATATTGATTAACACATTAGATCACAAATTAATCAACCATTCTAACCACAAGGTGCAAGAAATCCGATTTACCCCAATAATAATCAATCATGTATCTAGCTAAAACAACTGAGTCAATGATCATCGATTTCATCATAGAGTAATAAAGTTTATACTAAGAGAAAAAGGGTTTAATCATTCAAGATTGTTATAATTGTAGTCCTAATGCCAACAATTTAGAACCATCATTTTATCATGACAAATCTCAATTAACGCTACAATTAATGAAGTGTCTTGTAGGTTTCAATTCTATACTTACTAAAAGTCAATATATCTATAGTGTAATTCCATTAGGTAACATTTAATTAAAGATATGTCAATTATAGTGTTAATTATATGCTACAATCAATATAGATAAATTAATGCTCTTAAATAAAGAAGGATTATCCAATATCCAACATATAAACATCTCTTATGATCACTTGTTAACTTAGCAAGAATGACACCAAGATTTCCTTACCTTCCCAAAGTGTTAGTATAAACAAAGAACTTAAGGAGACAAGTCTTGAGGATAGATCGAGGTTAAAGGTTTAAAAGTTGAAAAAAATGATAATACTCCCATCAACACAAGCATTCCAGAGCATCTCCTCTATACACTAAATCATTAATAGATATAAGAAGTACATATTAATCCCAACAATTGACTTACTACAAACAAGGGTTATCAATAAGATTTTCTTTTACTTAACCTTAAACGTTCTCCCTGGCAATAACCTTATAGTAGATTAGTGGCAATTTGCAGGCTCTAAATAGACCTGGTCTTAGTTGATTGGTTACTACTATACATAATTGAATAACGAAAAGGGGGAAAGGAAAATTAGTCTTGTTTGTTAAATAACCACATGTCAAGTGGCTTGCATGTGACCATACAAATAGTATCACATAAGGCAACGAATAGACATCAGGAGCGTCCATAATAAAATAAAACAACTGGAATTAAATAAGGTAAGTTAAAGATTTAACAAATGTCAAGGCAGGTGATAAAACACAAAAATCTTAGATGGCCATAAACTGCCATCCTAACTACCACCGCCATACAGTAAGCTGTAAACTGTGCCAAGAAATCCGTAAACTGTTCCAGCAAAGCTGTAAATAGAACATTGTCCCACATCAAATAAAAATCAAGGGATACAATGTAAAACCACCGAGAATAGCTGGAGTACAAGCAAGTCCATTTTGAAACAAGGAGCTTTGCATTCGCTGGTGTGAACATGGATGCCATCTGAATTAAGGGAAAACAAAATCACTAAAAACTAAATGATGATTAGGCAGTCAACCCAACGACTCAAGAGTGGCTACAAAGGTGACTTGACTCATCTATTACAAAGAGAATCACATTTGGAACACCAGAGTGGTGGCCATTTATCACAGGGGAAAAATGAAACGCAGAGAGCAGCACGAAAATCGTCCTAACCCTGGCAGTGGCCGTTTTCTTTTTTTTTCTTGGGGTTACAAGGCCAACACCAGAATTTGTGGGCAAGACGCAGTCCTTCCTGGGTAAATGGGGGCATTTTTTCATCAAACATAGGAGAACAGTCAAACAACCTGACTGTGTACAAATCTCCAATTCAATCAAAAATTTTAAAAGCAAGAACGGGAGCGTCATCAGTCATACACCAGTCATGTTTCAGAGGGAACAACATGGTCTTAACGGAAATACACCAGTAAACAATTAGAGGGTAAAAATCAAAGTTAATAGTAGAGTAGCTCAGAGTCAGAACTCCGTCAAGAGGAAGGTGTCAAGTCTAACTGCCAATACCCAACGCATGCAGAAATGGATTGCCAAAAACTGAACTATAGTAACAATTACCCAACAATTTTCCAGCAACATTCTCATAACCTCTTTACAATGAAATGGCTAGAAGGGAGTTTCTTTAGCAATCAGACTACAAGGCTGAATGCCGAACGAATTATACAACAAAAATGCCAGTAATAAAAGGGGACAGGACAAAATCATTTTTTTTATTCTTTTTTTACTATTAAAAACAAAGGGAAAAACTTTATTTACAGAGGTATTTAAAATCAGAAAAAAAATTCATTATCTGAGGTTTTTCAATAGCTATTTAGTTGTAATTCATCCCCACAAACCTATAAAATATAAATCTGCACATGATTGCAAAAGTAATACTGTATTGCATGAGAATTTAAAATAAAAACCACAGTTACAGCAGTCATAGTTGTGATTGCCGAATAAATAAATAAAAATAGCCAAACAATCTATTTACCCTAACATACCGATCCCAACAAGATGAAATGCATTCTAATCTACTAAAATACAAATCATATCATTGCCTTATTGCCTACATCGGATGACGTCCCGCGCTCCATGCCGCTCCTGCTCGTCGACCGTCGAGACCTCTCCGGTACCTCCCAGCCTATCGCTAGGGGTACTCTGCTTTCCCCTTAGCCCCCTGAGCCACAAAGGGGCCACACACTATCCAGATGGTACGTCTAGCTCCCAGCTCGCCTCGCAAGGCTGAGCTACCACTCCTATCTGAGCTGGAAAATCCCAACTCCCCACAAGTAATCAATCAAGTCACAATTCCGACAGCATAACATTACGCTAACAGCTGATCCCTTTCTTCCTCATCTTCCCTTTCTTTTATAGAGTTTTAGAACAACCAACTTTCCCTAAATCACATTTAAATTTAGTTTTAATAAAAATATTCTAAATATTCTCCTTCACACAAGTGTCGTCCATCCCCCTCTTTCCTCCAAAATTATTTTCTTTAAATTTATTAATTGTCTCATTTCCCTCACCCACCTAGAGTTGCTCCTAAATTTACTTCTAGGTGTTCCTAGATTCCCTTACGGGTTTAAATACTTTCCCTAAAATGAAGTTGCTAATTTAGTTCAATTTAGAAGGTTCTTTATTGCAGATTCTTTACTAAGTTGACCTCGTTTTTTACCATAAGTTTCTTTCTTTCCCTTATTATGTTTCCTCCAATTCTTAGTTTCCTAATTTTTATTTTTCCCTTCTTTCCCCTTTTAATAAAGCCAAAATGGCAGTTGTGCTATTTAATCTTTTCCTTTTATTTTTAATTTAATATCTTTTTATACTTTCCCAAGTTTAATTTCTTCTTTGCAATTTTTAAATCCAGCAGTTTTAATTAAATTCTTACTCTCTTCATTTACCCCAAGAATTTTATGAAGACTAAACTTTTACTTAAATGGGTTTTAGTTTAAATTTTTATTTTTATTTTTATAGGGTCTTTTTCTTAAGGTTAAACAAAATTTTACCCTAGAGAAGATTTAGACTTAGATTTATATTCTGAACGGGGCAACAATTATTTAGGGAAGTTGTTTAAGAATTTCTTAATGTGTTAAAAGTCTTAGGGCCATCTAGGTTTGTTCCTTCATCAACATCAATGTGACGTGCCCTTCAGGACGCACCACGTGCTCCAAGGGTGCCACTCACCTCGTTTTTTTCTTTTTCTCAACGTGCCCTTCAGGATGCACCACATGCTCCAAGGGTGCCACTCGCCTCTTGTGTTTCTTTTGCGTGACATGCCCTTCAGGATGCACCACGTGCTCCAAGGGTTCCACTCGCCAACTTGACTGATTGGTAGACATCAATAACCACTGGAGTCAACACTCCGCCAGGTGAACTTGTGGGAGACTAAGGGCTTCTAAGGAATAAGGACCCTGCCTTATTGTATGCCCCTTAGAATCATCGTGAGCGACTATCGCAGTCTACCCTCACAGCATCGTGGATCCTCTTGAACTAGGTAATCGTTAACCTACAGTTCGAGCCACGACGGGAGTGCTAGTAGGTTGTGGCAAGGCTATTGTCGACAGCTCTCCCTCAACCTCTCTGGTAATTGTGTGTTGCCCCTTTACTCCATATGTGAGTCTGGTCGGCAAGCTATCGTTAGCCTGCATCATCAACAATCGTGTTGGAACATGTCCATATCATATCATCAAATCAATGCAATATCACAACAAATAAATCAACCCAAATAGCGCACTCCCTGACTCAATCCGGAGTCCAAGGGGTTCCATCAATGCCTCTGCATCCTCAAGGTCCCAAACCCTACACACTCAGGAAAACTGAGTCAATAGCACCTGCCTAAGTCAATGCAAAAAAACATCATGTCATCTATCATAACGTCTCATAATCAAGGACAAAAGTTTTAATATCATAAAATTCTGGATCACTTGCGAGCAAGTGTTCTCAAAGAATAAGTTTTCTCAGTGCACCAGAGCAGGATGTTACAATCTAACTTTTCTGTCTCATTAGTCTCTCATTGTCTGCTTTGTAGCTTTGCACTTCCATCTTCGGGCTTCTTCCCGTTTCTATTAACATTTCCTTCTCTCCTTTTCCCTTGCGTTCGTTGGACTCTATCTTTGCATTACCAAATCTGGTAGTCTAGCTTTTGACCTCCTTATCATGACTAGAGGCTCCCTCACCTTCTTCCATTTCCTCAATACGCATCGTGAGTTGATGTGTTTAAACCCCCTAATTCTGTAAAATGTGCAAGTGACCATTTTGTTAGAATTATGCATATGATAAACAAAATTGCCAAACCATGCTATAGGTCTCGTTTTTTTTTTTTTTGGTTCATGGAGACAATATCCCCATTCTTCAAAAATAACAGTGTCATGTTATCCTTGTCTTACACATAATTTCATCCTATGTAGGTGGTTCCTTCAAACCACCTTCCCAGGTGACCATGACTAGAAACCGCGGCTAAATCCTTCCTTATCACTTTTTTGTCTCGAAGACAATCAATTAGGCCCTTAGACCTCCTTCCTCCAGCTCTCAATATGAATATGACCATGACCATGGCCATGACCCTATGCTTAGCTAAAAAAGTGCTTGTCCAGATCTTCAGGACTTCAGAACTTTCAGCCAGGACAAGATCAACGGTCCTCGTCCTCTTTCACGATCAATGATCTAGATCCACTTCAGGACTCCGCGCTTCAATAGTCTTAACTTTCCTCACTTGTATCCTCTTGGAATGATTTTACCTAGATTTCATGATCTTTCGACGAGTTTCCTCCAATAGATCAACAAATGTGAATCGCTTCGGCTCTTTGGGCTTCGGAAGTTTCAAACTTCCCTCCTACACTTTCTCCCAGAGTGATTTCACTTGAAGTTGATGATCCTTTGACATGTGTCTTCTAGAATCGAAAATCGATAATTACTCGAGCCTTTGAGAGTTTTTGACCCAACGCAACCTATCACATATTTCCCCTCTGGAGTTCCTAGGCTCCGGACTACACGATCTGTCGCCACGTGGTGAAATACTGAAAGTAGACAAGTGGCCCAATCAGGCAGGTGCAACATGTCATGTTCTAACTAACTTTTCAATACTCCAAGTTATCAAAACTTATTGATGTGTGTCACACATACCATGTGTCCACGTTATCCTAGGTGACGTCTGCAAGCCATGTCACTTCAATAATTCCAGGGTCCACATCACCTCTAGGTGACGTCATTGTGCCCCATCACTTCAACTCTTTGGGCTTTGAGACTTTGGGATTTTTCATACTAGAACACTTCCAATCCTCTTGAACTGTGAATTCCCGAACTGGTGAATTTGTCTCCACGTGTCCTCCTAGATTGGATGACTAAGATTCACCTTGAGTCTTCACCCAGAGTCCACGTATCTACACCATGTGTCTTCCTTAATCTGACGGCTATGTTTTACTTTGGGACTATGGAATTTAGAAATCTCAAGCCCCGACCTTTTGTTTGAAATGTTTTTATCCAAAATTCACGATCTACTGACACGTGTCTCCCACAGATCGATGACTACAATTTATTCGGGACTCCAGACTTCGGAAATCTCAAACTTGAAAAATTATCTAGCCCCACTGGCTTTTATCCGAAGCTCTGGATCTGGCGATGGGTGGCTCTCTGTAGATTAATGGCTAGGATCCTTTTAGGTCTTCAGGTTTCAGAAGTCTCCAAACTCAAAACTCCTCCTCACTCACTTTTTCCCAGAGTGTTTTATCCAAAGCACATGATCAGTTGACATGTGTCCTCCTACAGATCAATGGTTCCCAGCTACTTCGACTATACGGATTTTTGATGTTCAAGCACCAACATGTCACATCACTTACTACCTTTCCATTTGTAGGGGCATGCATCGATGGTTTGGAGTAACCCTCTTTTTTCCCCACAATTATCTTGACGCTGACACGTAACCCCCATGGTGAAATCATGGTTTGGATTGCAGGACCACCTTGAGGAATTAACTCCCATGCAACTTGGTTCTCTGCAATGCCTGTTGGTCATTGATCTCTCTCTCCCATGGGATCCTACGGTTGTGACCTTAACCCTTTCTTCCTTTACATCGAACAACCATTGTTCACCTGTCCTCCAATCCAATGATCCTGAATCTCTCATGATCCTACAGTTGTGATCACTCCTGAATTCAAAGGGCATGATCACGATCCTTCAAACCCCTTACAATGGGTCTTTGGTGATATAACTTTTGCATAGATTCTGTAACGACATTGCTCCTAAGATTTTCAACTCCATGGTCAGATTTTGATCTGTAACCATGAGACTCTGACCTACAGACCTAGCCCATACTGGCCCAATGTTTCAACCAGAAGCTCTGATACCAATCTGTAACATCCCCAACCACCCATAGGTCAGGGCATGCTACCTTTAAGCCCACCCTTGGACGTCGTACTCTTACCAATACCTTCTTTAGTTAATCAGCACGCATAAGATACAATATTTAACGACATGCACAACAATATCCATCAAGCATGCATAATCAAAGACTTAGTTAAGTGATAATTAAAATACACAATGAAATACATTCATACACAAATAATAATATCACAACAAAGAGAACTTATATTTATAAAAGGGAGACATCAACTGGCTACAAACTAAGGCCATTCCACCCAACTGTAGACACCATTGCTCGGAATCTCAACAACAATGTCACCCCCAAGCCAGGGCTAAGAATCCACAAGGATAGTTACAGAGCGTACTTGGGTTCCCAAACCGGTCAACTCTCAAGTTCTCACAAGTTTCTCAACACCTACAACAATCCAAGTACCCAGCTCTCTTTTACCCAACCTGTATCGCCCAAGAGAATGGACCTCCACCCTTCTCTGCCACACAGTCCCTCAGGAAGTCCTCCTTTTTACTAGGGCCTCTAGCACAGCTAGTCCAAAATCTCAATGTTGTAACTCTCAGGACTCACAATTGTGAGAAAAACAAGGCACATGTCAATTCATCTCAGACATTCAAGCCCCAAGCCATGGTTGGATTGCACCAACAACCATTACAACCAACTATCCTGTGGATAATTCTCATCAGTTCCTTTCCCTTTACCAGGCCAAGACGCAAGTGAGGATGGATCAATGGATGGGTAAGTGAGTGCATGGAAGTGTGTGAGGAAAATAATGGGATAACACAGATGTGACGAAGAAGACGAGCCAACGACCAACGACCAACCCCACAATCAGACCAGGGATGGGTTTAAGTATCTCTCATGGGGAAATAAAGAACCTTCTAGCCTTCCCCAAGAAGCTCACATAATTGATCCCCTTCCTTAGACAAAAAGGGTAATTAAAAATAGGAAATATATATTTATCCCCTCAAACCCCCTCTCTTGTGGAATCATAGCCCCTATAAATCTAGTCGTTGTCCATCTAGCAGCCAACGATGTGTTTATTATTAATAATGATAAAAAAATTGCATTTATTGTGCATACTGGCTTTTTAATAATTGTTTTGGCACTCAGGCCTCTAAGCATTGTAACAATACATTATTTAAAATTAGGGTTAGAAACCTAGGGTGTTACAACTATGGTTGACTATGGTTTGTTGGAAGATTGGTTGTTGTCATTGATGTCAACCCTAGTCATGGGTTTTGGACCACAAGATTGATAAAGGTATTTGTACATGAAGGAAAATGCTCATGAAGATACAACACCCATGGATGGATAATATACATCATGTTGTTTCCATTGGTATGTGGCACATCATGTGGATCATCATGGTTGAGGAGAAATAAATTTTTGAAGATGACAAAGTGAATTGTACATGTAGGCCCTTAAGATAATTAAAGAAAAGAATTACAAAATAAAAAAGTGTCAGGTCGGACCTAATGTTAAAAGGAAGTGACATAAATGGTATAAATAAAAATCATTATACATTCATTTGACACAAGTCAAATATTAGAGAGATTAAGAAGTAAAAGAAGGTTGGATTTCAATGGATGATGAAGTCTTTTAGTGATGTGTTATAAGGTATGTTATTTTCAGTTCATCTTACCATTGTTGCTATAATGTTTTTTCTAGAATGATTCAGATGGTGAAATCGCTATGGTGTTTATAAGACATATCAAGGTACCTTTAGTATAACGTTCAGCTCTTGATTCACTATAATTATGGAGATACACTATGTGGAAGATAGGGTTTGTGACCAGTCCTGAAGCTAGTCAATAAACATGTGTTCTGGGTAAAAAAGTCATAACTTCTTCATACAGAATCCAAATGATGTGGGGCCACTTCCATTGGAAATAGTACGGACTGTAGTTTCTTTTGTGGAAATTTCATAATCATATGTTAAATATGGAGCGTGGGGCATGTTGTACATGTTGGGTCTTCTGAACAGACCAGAATTGAATAAAGTCTACCATTGTTTCTATAACCTCTTTTTGGGGAGGATTCAAGGAGTGAAAATTGGAGGAGTTTCATAGAATACATTGAGTAATATTATTTACAGGATCAAAGTACTCTAAGAATTGAAGAATTGCAGAAATTGAAGAAGTATCAAGAAGCATTATCAAGTTCTATGTGATGATTGGTTGATGGTGATGATTTAATGTAAAGTTTTATTATCTCTCATATATTCTTGGGTGGAAGGAAGGGGCAAAGATGGATAGTTCAACTCTCTCTTTATATTGGAGGATTGTGTCTTCCTCTTGGAGGCTTATTCCTCCCTCTACATTTGGAAGATGTAGCTACCTTTGGAAGTCATTACTTCCCTTGAACAATAAACTATTGATTATTTCTTATATATTGTGCATGGTGTATTATGGTGTATTGGTGTAACTCTTATACTATTGGTCATTGATCATTGGATATAGTTGAATGGTTTAAGTATAAGTTGAAAAAGTTTTTAAATTGTACTTGATACTGATTCACTCCCCTCTCAGTATCAATAATTGGTATCAGAGTGGGTTACCTTCAGTACAGTTTAACCACTGGAAGGAATATCCTATGCATAAATGGAAGAAAACATTCCAAATGGGATTCCACCATTTGATGGAAACAATTTTGAATACTGGAAAAATAGAATGGAAACTGACTTGAAATCTCTTTGGGTAGATGTTTGGTTCTCAGTTGCTTCAGGATATAATGCTTTGAAGAAACCAAAGACTGCAGCTCAGAAGGAAGAAAAAAGGAACAACAAACTGACAATAGATACCATCCTGGATGGATTGACAGATTTAGTGAAATACAAGGTGGGATCATGTGCATCAAAAAAATAGCTTTGGGATAAGCTACAAGACCTTTATGCAAGGGAAGAAGCAGCAGAAGAAGAAGAAGTTGAAGAAGATTACAACATCTCATATTTCAAAGAAGAAAATAGAGGTCAATTCTTTTGCTTTAATTGTGAAGGAGTATGACATGTTGAATTTGAATTTCCTCATCCAAGGATTGAAAGAGATGACAATGAAGAAGAAGAAAATCATAAAGTAGAAATGATTCAACAAGAAGATGAGAATCTTAAAAAATTGAA
>JZKD02S2082375.1:456152-479815 GCA_000966675.3 Picea glauca | reverse complement strand
GTTAACCATGTTTGAGTGTGATTAACACTGATTGACTATGGTTGACCAAATTTAACAATGGTTTAATATGCTTGACCATGTTTAACTATGGTTAACAATGGTTGGCTATGTTAGACCATGTTTAACCGTGGTTGACTATGGTAGACCATATTTAACCATTTTTTATTATGTTTGATAATGGTTGACTATGGTTCACAATGTTTGACTATGGTTAATGATGGTTTGACCATGGTTGATTATGTTTGACCATTGTTAACCATGGTTGGCCATGTTTGACTATAGTTGACTATGATTGACTATGTTTGACAATGGTTTAATGTAGTCGACTATGGTTGAATTGTTATATTTCTCAATGGTTATAATGCATTGCAAATTTCATGAAGGGTTGGCCATCAATTCATGAAGGTTTGACAATGGTTAATTATGGTTGTCCATGTTCTACTATGGTTAGCCATGTTTGACTATGGTTAATTATGGATGACCATGAATGATCATGTTGACTATGGTTTATTAATGTTAACTATAGAATATGATGTAGATATGGTTTGACCATGGTTAACTATAGTTACCAAAAGTGACTAAAATTGACCATGTTGATTGACAAATTTTCACTATGGTTAACAATAGTTGAAAATATTATCTTTAATGTTCAATACCTTGTACATTAAAAATTCAATGCTATCTCTAAAATAGATATTGATTTTAATTTTTAAAAACTAACTTACAACTCAAAAACAATTGTTAATCAAAAAATTTATTTAGATATAACCTAACCTCTAAAAATACAGAATCATTGATGAAGTTACAAACATCCATAATATCGATTTTAATTTTAAAAAACTAAATTACAACTCAAAAAAATTGTTAACCAAAAAATTATATTTAGATATAAATTAACCTCTTAAGAGATAAAATCATTGATGAAGTTATAAAAATCCATAATATCTTCTTATCCTAAGCTATATCTTGAATTGAATAAGCTATATCTAAATCTATATCTTGATTTGAATAGTGAGAAACAAGTATAAGGAGGAAGAGCATGTGTTAATATCCAAATAAATCTTTTTGAGTATCCAAAGTTTTATACCAATCTATCCAAGTTATTGACTCATTGTATCAAAAGTTTTATACCAATCTAACCAAGTTATTAGTATTAATTTATTAGTACAAGTTATTGGTATTAATTTATTGACAAAAGAGAAAAGAAAATTAAAAAAACTTTAAATACATAAAGTAAAAAATTAATGGCATAAAATAATAAATTCATTGATGATGAAGTTATGAAATAGTTGTAATATCTTTCACCAAAGCTAGATAGCTTAAAATGAATAGTGAGAAAGAATTCCAAGGTGGAAGACTATGTGGTGGCATCCAAATAAATATTTATCATTTATTCTATCCTCTTTTTGATAGAGTGTGTTGGTGATTCTATGTACAAACAACCAGTGATCCTCATATAGATCAATTAAAATAGGGCTCTCCTCCTTCACTTCCAGGGTTTTTAGTTTTTTAAAGACGATTTTCATGTAGTGGATGAATTTGTATTATGCAATTAAACAGCCTGCGGCTTTAACCAAGAACATAATATTTAACATTAATGTGGTTGTGTTTAAATCTAATATTACTATGTATATTATTTCAATAAAGTAGAAAATAAAATGATGGATGCCTATTTAAATCTAAGAGTATTTGCCTAGAAATCCATGCATTTGCCCACGTTTGATTATTTCCACTTTTCAAAAACTAGAACTTTTTTAGGAATTTCCACTTTTCAAAAAGTGGTCTACACTGGTTATTTTCAGCCTACCCTCTTCCATAATTTCATTTAGGCATTCAAATGAAGTAGAAAGTTCCAGGTATTCACTCACAAAACTCAAGCTCCACCAAATCCTTTAAACAATATCATTATCATCGGTCCCTTCTACAAGTGGGGCATCAAATTTATGATGTGAAATCGCCCATCCAACAATGGTCACAACTACAATAGTGTGGCCATATTTTACTTCACCAAATGGGTTGAGGCCATGCCAACATTAAACAACACAGTGGACATTGGCACTTGGTTCTTCTTCAATCATGTCATCACTCATTTCAGGGTCCCCCAATAGCTAATTATGAATCATGGAAAACATTTATAGAATGAAGTGTTCCAAGAGTTGTATTCCATTCCTAGATTCACCCATGAGTTTTTTTCCCCATACCATCCTCAATAAAACAACCTAATTGAGGCTGCCAACAAATTCCTCAAAACCATGCTATAAAGGACAATGAATAAGCACAAAACCAATTGACACGAAGTGATTTTCTATACACTTTGTGCTTACCAAACCACAATCAAAATTTCCATAGGATTTTCCCCCTTCCACCTTATCATTGGTTTGTAAACTATTTTACCAATCGAGTGCAAGATACCAACCATATGGATAGCAGACGAGTGATTGATGGATACTACCCCCTAAAAAAATTCCTTTTCTTGTTAGAGATCATAAATGAAGTTCAACTCTTTTCATTACAAAGTAATGAATAAATCAAGAATTAATCTAAGGCCACATTTGATTTCCAAGTATTCCCTTGTTCATTCAATGAGGGTGACCTAATTCTAGACTATGATATCTCCCATTATGCTCTAGGACAATGGATGTTAGAAACAATTTAGTGAGGCCTCTTCATTTTTAAGTACTACCTCACTCAAGGAGCATACGTCCTTGATTAACCTAAGGGTGGCCTCTTTAACGAACTCGTAAACTTCTTGTACTTCAAGAAATTTTACTCTTGAGTAAATAGATGGCCCAAACTATTGTCATTTGTACATTCCAAATTTGTAAAAAAATTGATAGTTTTTCAATAATTTTTATGTACAATTGCTCTTTTTGACACTCCAAATCACTTGTTATTTTGTTCTTTATTAAATGAATCATTCACCAACATATCACATCAATTTTAATGATGGTGCTATTCCATGGAATCGAAATATCGCATCTGAAACTTGGGCTATTTACTCACCTTCACACATGTCATTTCACTCAAGTGGGATATGCTTAGGAACAACTATGAATAACCAAGCAGTGTATGTTATTGTGATTGGACTGTTGGATAATTCTACCAAAATCCATATCTGACACCTTAGAGTATTTGTATATTCTTACCTTTTCATCTTGCAATTAAATAATTTTTACCATGTCTTTGATCCTTACATGTTTAGAAAATGCCTTCAAATAAAAATCATGTTAATGGAATCTTGAAGCCATAACATTCATACATATCCCTAGAAGTACAAATCAATTTGTGGAGAACGTTGCAAACGGGATTTTAAATTGACATCTATCACATTAAAGAATTATTTATTATTATTTATCCCTTCAATTTATGCATGTTATTGTTTCCATCATCACATATAAAACATGTAAAATGAGCAATACATCATAAATCACATCATCACATGAACACACATAAAGGATATATATATATATATATATACACAGAGAGAGAGAGATAGAGAGAGAGAGATCACATTTTCAAAAAGATTACATTAACACATCCAGTTATCCCTCACTATGTATGTTCCATAAAACAAATATGGGTCAAATAAAAAAATGTTGTCCCTACCTATACACATGTGACATATACAAAAAATATGTTGGCCATGCCCATATCCAAAAACACATCCACCATATCAAGTCCACTATGGTGGTGTTAGTTGGGGATCCTTTCCTATTGAGGATGCTCACTCTTCTCTCTCAATTGGGCACTCACATTGATCCCTCACTACAACCCCTACTAACATAACTCAGATTAGAAGTGGGTGCCAGCCTCGAGAAATCCCTATGAAGATACCTATCATCTCCTCTCCCATATATGCCCAACCTACCACCAAAATTCCTCCCAAAGCTACATCAAATAACTACCACAAACCATCTAGATACCAGTGGAGCTCCATTATGGCCCTATATTCCACTGATATATCTACCAGGGGCCTCAATATCGATGGTCACACATCATAGTCATGATGACCTAGTCACATGCCTACACCCTCTAGCTCTCCATGCATCACTTTGAAAATTGTTGGCACTCTCAACACCACCGTTGATGTTACACAAACTAAATCCAACATTATCATCGCTACATATGCATACAAGAACATAGAACCGATCAAAAAACGTATCCAAATTTCACAAAAAAAGTATGCTAGAGAAAATTAGGAATAACATAAACACTAGAACTCACCCAGGAGGCTCCAATGCTCTCCAAGGGGTAGAACCATGTATGGATGTCCATAGTAGTCCATACTTGCATATGGTAATCATAATACCATATGCAGTGAATCATTCCACTTCCTCAGAAACTCTATGTTAAATATCAATCTTTCACTCACAGTCTCTACCTCCCCACCCCAATTGTGCATTCGAGGCTCTTGTTCCCCCTTCACCTAAACATCCCATCATGGTGACACTAAAATCATCTGCTTATAAAATTTTTAGCATATTAATAATATAAAAGAAAATTCCCCTCAACCATAGGTGTAGCATATTGATAACTACTCCATCATTTCCTCTCTCATGACAAATTCTCAGGCAAACAATCTCCCATGAATCACCTACTTCACGATGAACATCTTGCCATTGGTGATCCGATCAGCCCGCAAGGATTTATAAATATTGGGTATCATCATCACTAAGTCTCACTCTCTGGAATATAGATAGACTCTTTCTATCAACTCTCATTCCAAGTACAATATTGCTCCACTAGGTAATCAATAAACCTCCCATCATCAAGTCAAGGTCGAAACTTGACCATCCTGTATTCCTGAATTAGGATACCAATTAGGAAGTATTTGTCCATGAGTCCCTTACAACCACCAAATTTCCTCCCACAATAAGATGATCCTCCTATAGATGCCACATTCATACAATCTCACTCAGTAGCCTTCATTTGGGCCAAAAGAGGGATACTTAAAGTCCTTTATCAACTTGAAGCTAACTATCATGCATCAAACCATGGGATAAACTCTCACCTCTATCTGTAGGACCGCATAGTATCACTCATACCAATGAATGGACATAGATATCTATTATCTGTACCCATACAAGCCACTTAGAGGAAATCTACATTAGTCATATGGCAATCATTACATAAATTGCAACTTAGCCACCCGTCAATTGCATAGTTCATGTGACTAGTCACACACACATTCACGTAAATGTCTTGTGCAACTATTTCATGAATGGTTTCACATGTTGCACACTTGGAAAGATAATAGACACATATTTTATGTTTTGATTGTTTGCTAGTATAGACACATTGTTTATGTGACTATTCCTTTAACAAACATGCAAAATTTCTTCGTGGTTTCTTCATGAATAGTCGCATGACTATTGGGAATCCAATAAATATACTATGGAACCTATCTAAAAGGTTTTTACACCGCTGCCACCGCCCCCCCCCAATTCACACCCTACCTTAGAAATTGAATGCATAAATGGAAAGGTTGGGTCGAGACCCCTTACCTCACTCTCTCAAAATTGGAAATAGGCTACATGTGTACAAAAAACAAGCTCTGCAAGGATTTGGGATCCACATGCTTATGTACCAACTCAATAATGTGCAAATGAGGTCATTGTATGGGCCGCACCCCTTTTACATATGGCCCAGTCACAATGTTCATGAGGCCCATGTGGGAGATCATAAGTGTTGTTTTTCAAGTTGTTTGTGCCATTGGAAGCATAACCTTTCCACCTCTGGCGACATATGATCAAGTCACTTTCCAAAAAATCTCCCCATGAGGGGAATTCCCCTCCCACCAAAATTACACAGATAGGTATGTGACCTCACTATATCTATTTTCTAATACTTTTTGCACCATCAAGTTTCTTTTCATGAGTACTTTCACTTTTGGTATTTAGTTTCTTATGTGCAATTATTTTCCAGAAGGATCCCTTTGTCTCTTGGATACATTTAGAAAGGCCAATCACCCTACCCCTTCAGATATATAATTATGCAAACTAGCATGTCAATCACTCCCTCTAATCCCTTTGTATTAACTAGCTCCATCCTCCCTAAATATTGTAGAGAAACTAAACCCAATAGGAGAGAGAAGATATAATTCAGATAAAAACCTAACAATGGAAATCACACACAATACAAATAGATTTACCCTGGAAACCATTAACCAATAAAACCAGCAATGCTTGAGTGTCTCTTACTCCTTTTTTGTCTTATTCATTTATAGAATAAAGAGTTATATGTTGAACCTTGGTCTACACCTCATACACAATTCATCATCCTACCTTTTTTATTTACCACAATAAGAACTCTACAACAATTTGGCTTACATATTCATGCCCAATGCACTCATACAGGGCACACACATCTCTCTATTGATATTTCTTAAGTAACATTATACAATATTACATAGTGCACTACTTATAGGCATCTACAACATGTAAAAACCTAATTGATGGTGCCTAAAATGGTTACATATCCATGAAGATGATTGGTTTTGATCCAATGCATATTGGGATTCTATTATAGGTTTCGATCACCAATCGAATGCTAGTCAATTAACCTATCGACCATTTAGTTGACCTCCAATTGGATATGATCCATTTGACCACGAATCAACCTATTGACTATCAACTTCACTTTACCATCCATTCAATCAATCATCGAGTCGATCAACCTCGATTGACTAATTTTCCACTATAGATAATATAATATCTCAACCTTCTCCCAATTTTGTTTTCTTTTCAAAAAATGAGAAACAAAAATTCCATTCACTGACCCAATGAAGAAATTCCCATTGCCTCTCTACACCATCAATACTTCACCACACTCATATACTTGTTCAAAGAGTCTGTTATGTTCTCCAAAGTGTCTACCTTATCTACAACCACCTTCTTTCTTTCCACTATATCTCTCACAAAATGGTATTGTACATCAATATGATTTATCCTAGAATGGTAATCTTGGTTCATTTAAAAACAAAATTCACTCTGATTGTCACAAATTATTCCCATGGTCTAATGTTCAAACCAAATCCCTAAACACAATATATGCAAGAAAACTTCTAATTTTTTTGCATGAGTGTCTGGCATGTATTCACATTTTGTTGTTGACAAGGATACAACTGCATGTGGCTTACACATCCATATAATTTCTCCACTGGAGAATCTAAAAAAATATCCAATGGTCAATATCCTTCGATCAATATCACCATCCTAGTTAGTGTCAATAAATCCATGTACATTCACTTCACTGTTAGTTTCAATTTTCCCTTGGTAACAAATCACATACTTTGTTGTGCCACATAGGCACTGAAACACTCGCTTGATAGAAGTCCAATGCTCTTTCCCATGTGTCAACATGTACCTTATCAATACTCCCACTACATGGGAAATATATGTTCGAGTTCAAACCATTTCATACATCAGACTACCAAAAAAACTAGCATAGGGAACATGTGCCATGTCGTCTATTTATTCTTGTGTCTTTAGACACTATTCAATACTTAGTTTTACCTCCATAGCAATAGGTACCTTGATTGGTTTGCACTCCTACATGTTGAAACATTTCAAGACTATTTCAACATACTTCCTCTATTTTAACAAAAGTTTTCTAACTTCCCATTCTCTTTTAATGTCCATCCCAAAATGAAATTAGCATCATTGATATACTTCATGTAAAACTTGGAGGATAGATCCATTTTCACCTCCTTGATAACATCCATGTTTTTTTCCAACCAACAGCATGTCATCAACATACAATGCTACATAAAAAAATTGATTGCCTTCTTCCTTGGAATACACATAATGATCAACCTTAATTCTCACAAATCCCAATCTTAGGATGTATGTGTCAAAATTTTAGTCCCACATCCATGGTGATTGATTTATACCAAAAAGGGATCTCTTCAACTTGCACACCAAATATTTTTTTCCCTTTAATGAAAATCATTTAGGTTATTTCATGTATATTTCTTCTTCAAGGTCCCCATGTAGGAACGTTGTCTTTGCATCCTTTTTCTCTATCTCAATATCAAATGTTACAATCAAGGACATTAATACCCTAATGGAAGTTAATTTTGAAATAGTAGAGAAAATCTCACTGAATTCGACTCCCTCAACTTAGGAATACCATTTCTATACCAATAGACCTCTATATTTCTCGACTTGACCTACTACATTCAATTTCTTCTTAAACTCCTACTTAATTAGGTACCTCGACCAAATCTCTTGTCTCATTCTTATGCAAATATTTCACTTCCTCAACCATGGCATCATTTTGTAGTTTACCCTTTGATGATTCAACTACCTATTTGATGAGATTAGGTTCATCATGAGTGGAAGATAACACAAATGTAGAAAATAATTCATATGGACTTCCCATCCTTTAGCATTAGTTATACTCTACATCATCCAACAATATTGTTTTTTGATTCTTCCTCCAAGAATACATCTCCCCCGTCATACTTCTCATATTCACAAAACCATTCCTAGTGAGGTGTCATATGAAAATATGCACCTAAGTCAATTAACCAAACATCACTATATGATTGTGTATTGGTTGATGTTAAATACATGTCCCTTCCTTTGTCTAAAGATTTTATCTCTCATTTTACTTATTCTCATTAGATCTTTGATTTTTCTTATCCTCTTTTGAATTGCAATCCCTTTTGTAATTTCTAGATTTACTGCACTTCCATCATATTCTCATCGAATGAACCAGGGATTTAGATATACATGTTGACTTAGTCTTTTGAATACTGGAGAATGTACCTTTTCCTCCATCGATTGGTAAACCTCTCACGATCAAGGAATCCTCAATGAATCCTTCCTTGTTCGTCCTCCTCAGTTCCTATGATAGCAGAGATGAAACCACATATTTAGGTGTTAATGTCTTAAATTAATCCCAATATCCATGACTATGTTATCCCATGAATATAATAAAGAACATGACATCCTGATACATTTATCCTCCTTAGTGCTTTTAATATCCATAGACAACAACTAACTTATCATATTATTGAATTCATTCAGGTGATCTACTATTGAGCTCACATCACTCATCCTCTAAAGATACACTTTTTTTTGAATAAACAACTTGTTTACTAGCGATTTCGACTTGTACAAGTTACCTAACTTATCCCACAATCTTAAATGTAGTGTCTTCACTTAAGACATTTAGTAGGACCAGATCTACAAGAGAAATTTAAATCACACTCATTGAATTCTTGTCAAGTTTCTCTCAATCTTCCTTTGACATACCCAATGGAATTGTTACTGGATAAACAACAACCCACTATGCTCGATCTACAAGGAGATCTTCCATTTTAAGCTTCCATGGATCAAAATTTTGTTTATTAAACTTGTCAATATCATTTATAGAACTTATTTCCATTCTTTAAAGAAATAATCATTTCCTTACATCTCCCAGTATACCTAGGTATACCATAGGTCCAAGAATAAGTCTATCCCTCAGTGACAAAGGTGTCACCCTAAAGCCAAGATCTGATCCATATCATTGAGACTTTGAAAATAATTTGGAAACATGAAAAGAGTATACCTAAACCTCATGTAAAAAATATTCAACTTTTTAAATGATGGTCAATTGATTACTATTTTAAATGAAAGATTCACCCTATCCTCCATATAATGAACTAATCATATAAAATGAAGTTGAACTAATCATATACAATGAGGTTGATATTTAAATTATAGAACAAAATCCATTCCTTTACCCTGCTCAAATACAAGATCTACTCAACCTTGCTTTGATACCAAATGTAGCAGAGAAACTAAATTTTCTCTAAATAAATTTAGACAAACTAAACCCAACAATAGAGAGAAGAAAGAATTAAAACATAAAGGTAATGATGAAAATCACACATAATACACATAGATTTACCTCAGAAACCATTAGCCATGAACACCAAAAATTATTGAGTGACTCTCTCTCCTTTGTTGTCTTATTCATTCACATAATAGAGAGTTACATGATTAACCTTATTCCACACCTAAGACACAATCCATCATCCTACTATATTTTGTTACCACAAGAACAACTCTATGATCATTTGAATTACATAATCATTACTAATGTGATCTTACAAGGCACACACAACTCTCTATCAATCTTGCTCAAGTATCATTAGACAATATTACATAATGCACTATTCATATGAATCTACAACATGTAAAACCCTAATTTGTGGCACTTGTGGTTGCAAATCCATAAAGATGATTGATTGCTATGTCATGAATATCAGGGGTGATTTTAAGGATGGAAATTTATTTTAAAATCTAGAAACCTTGGCAAATCTTACTAATCCTTCATATTCCAACTATAAATGATTGGAGATATTTTTGTAAAAATATTCAAATTTCTAAGAATTTTATATAGTTTTTATAAAATTTTGGCGATTTTTAAGGTAAAATAATTTTATCCCATAGAATTTGGGCTAATCATTTTTAAAATAGAGAATCTCATTTTTGGAAAAACCATGGAAAATTAGCCCATGAGCGAAATTTAGCCCCTAAAATCATCCTTGATGAATCTCGAAATTTTGTTATAGGTTTCAACCATCGGTCGAATACCAATCAATTATCTTATTGACCATCTAGTCAACCTCTAGTTGACTATGTGCCAATCAACCATCAGTTGACTTGAAGAACATCGAATTGACTTAATGATCTATTCACTCAATCACCTAGAGGATCAACCTCTATTAACCAGTCGGTTGAATCCACCAAAATTAATATAACAAACCAACAAATATGCCTGTAGGATTTCTTTTCCTATCTAATCACGTAATTTCACCAACTTCCACATGTATTAAGGTGTTGCTGGCTAGAAGCTTTCCAATCCCAAGGGTCTCCTTGGTTTTATATCCCCTTACATTATTAACACCCATGATGTCACATCCCATCAGATAGGAGTCTGACTAGTCTACATCTTAGAGAATTAAGTTCATACTTATTTGTCATCATCATGTTGACCCGTCTCCTTGGACTCTTGAAAATTCACTTTTATTATGGTTAGTTATATTGATCCAACTACCAAATTTTCATTGGCCTCTTGTCTCACCCAATATTACCAACATATGTACCTACCATATCATCATTAACCTACCTCCACATATACCCATCCAAGGGACCCCCCATTCACTCTCACTACTCTTGCTTCACAAGGATAAGACATTTGATCATACTATATAGGCACCTATCTCAATGTTTGCACAATAAACCCCATTGTTTTTATATTATTTCATTTGTTTCTAATTGTACAAAGAATATTTTTTACAAGAATCAATTATACTCATTCCATCGCACTTGATGGAATCATTTCACCAAGTGGAAGTCCTAGTCTCCCTTTTTCAAAGAATTCACACTAAGTCACTTATACCTACATAATACTATTTGTTTGCATCACCTCATGTATCCTAGTACCCTTCACTATGATCCAAAACATTTCCACCCTCAACTACCTATCCATTTTCATTTACTAATCCTTGGTACCAATTTGTCAAATAATCACTATATTTGATTGTTCCCCTAACATCATATCATCTTATGTCAAGTATTTTTTTATTTCCACCGCTATCTGGCATCAATCATGCTCTTTCGAAAGGAAGTCTTCATCATCATCCTCATTGAACCATTTTTCTACCTTGTCCATATTATCCAACTCTGTCCCCTATTTATAGCTCAATATATGGTCTAAATATCATGATTTGAAGGGACACTTGGTCCTTTGCAATTGCATCATCATTCATGTCAACACCAACTTCATTTTTTTAGTAATATAGAGGTATATTGGTCCTCATTTTTATCATCGATGATGGACCCTATATGGCATAGAGAGATTCATTATTTCTCTATGATCTGATTGAAATTCCTACTATTTGGTATCAACTGATGTACACATCAGGATAGGTCATGCCTCGTGAAACTTGCAATTTCTAGTTTCATTGGAAGAACCCTGAAATTGATAGGCCATCAACACCATTAAGTACTAACACTTGTCATAATTAATAATATAAAGTTCTATGAAGTGTTATCCTAAATACACTACTTTACTATTACCTATGCCCTTGATGGTGATGCAAATTTCTACTTCATAGATTCTTAAGATACAACATCATTAGTGATATTTTAAAAACTTCTAATTCTCAGATAAGATCCTTCAACATAATTTCTTCTATTGTAAATATGCTTTGATAATTTCATGAGCATGGGACATGCTCTCCATGTTTGTATAAACCAATAAGATATTCAGAGATGTTCGATTTTTGCAAGTGGGTTCTCAACACTCCTCCAAGCGAAGTTCTTTTCTACACAGTGTCTATCTCCCTCTCTCTATTTTATTAGTATAGAAGAATTAAGTAAAAAAAACAATGATGTATTTCAGATATACGACTTCATTTAACCTCATACATCAAGAGGAAAATATTATCGTAAAAAAACACTCACAAAGATATAAATGTGATTAGTGGGAACATCATCAACACATCATAACAAAGTTCTATAGCTTGGAAATTATACATGACCTTAGCAGAGTAACCAAAAATATGGAAAATGGGTATTTATCTATTTGTGATGCTTCCCCATAATCATTTTGCATGATTTGTTCATCTATTTCTTTGATAACAATGAAACTCTGTAAATTTGGAAAACTCAACCACCTTCAACACAATGAATGAAAGTAATCCCATCAAAGGTACACTAAATCTAGTGCAACAAAGAGCCTCAACCTCTATCACCATTCAATACCAATCCTTTAATGTTTTTATGTTCCTTCAAACACGTGGAACTACAACTACAATGTGGGCCATTCACACTTGAAGCTAGTTCTAATTGAGCTTGAATATTTCCTATAAATTGGATACCATGTGGAAACATTTGAGAGGAAGAAATTGCAAGGTTATGTTTTTAATATAGATCATTAGATCCTTCATCTTAATATCTCTCTTGTTCATAAATAACCACATGCTTGTATTCATAATCTTCCTTTGAAGAGCCAAATACACTTCTTCAATTTAGTTGTGTGTGTGTGTGTGTGTGTGTGTGTGTGTGTGTGTGTGTGTGTGTGTGAGAGAGAGAGAGAGAGAGAGAGAGAGAGAGAGAGAGTTCCATTATAAACACAAGAAACCCTCCCAAGGAGTGTGGGAGAGACGATCATCTCAAATCATTCTCTGCAGTGAAAATTACAACTTATTTCCATTGATATATGAATATTATTACTTCCCTTGTGTTTCTTTCTTCAACTTTCATGGTTCTTGTTTCTTTTCTATTCTTTTCTTTATGGTTTTCAATAGTGTTCATTTTATGGATTAACATCCTAGCAATTGATTGTTATATAGTTTTAAGCCTTTCTTTAGAAAAGCATTTTTGGATCACCCTTATGACCGAAAACCCCAAACAATATGTTGAACCTAAATCACATATGGGGAATATTTAAAATCATTTGGAGGGAGTGAATATTGAATGCAAAAACCATGATCATTCATCTCTCCAGGATTTGTGTCATCAACGGTCCAGCTTAGGAACATAGAACGACTTAATTCCCAAGATTGATATGAGAAATTTGGATGGTAAGGATCCTATAGCATGGATATTATAGATAGATAAATTATTTGATCTACACCAAGTTCCAACTTTACAAATGGTTACTCTTGCATCCTTGTATTTAGAACTTGATCAATTTGTCTAGTATTAATGGATATATGAATGAAAAAAATATTGTATTGACTCTTGGTCCCCTTTTATGGATGAATTGATAGAACATTATGGGGATAATAAGAAAAAAAAATCATTTGGTTAAGTGATAAATATTTGGAAACAAGGTCCAATTATAGAGAATATTTAGAAATTTCAAAAGTTGAGTCCCAAAGTAAATAACATTCCAAAGGGTAATTTTTAGATCTCTTTATGGGAACTTTAAAGGAGAAAATTCAACATGAGGTGCATCTATTAGAACCTAAATCCATGGAGCATGCTTTCAATGTGGTAAGGAAATATGAAAGTAAAAATATAGACACTTGAAAAGTGGAAAATAAAAACTATAGAGAGAACCATTGTAATACCTCGATTTTGAGTCACCAGATTAATAATGTATTTTGTTTATTTGATAAAACACTTGGTGACCTATAATGTTGAAAGGCCAGAGCACCTAGAAATGTAATAATTTGAATAATAATGATAAAATATGTCATTGGATGCAAGAAATAAAAGTACATATATAGGGGGCTATTATTCTATGGGAGAGGGAACTAAAGGTGCTAAGTATTTTTATTACATTTTGATCACCCATCTTGGTTTTAGAGGGGAAAAGTGGTTACATGGGATTCTTGGGGAGGTAATGTGGTGCTTAATTACATGTAATTATATAAACCCCACTTTTGGGATGTTTAGGGGTTACTCACTCATTTTAGTTCTCCATTCATTGTTCTTCATTCATTATTGGTCTTGGTCTGGGCATGGAAAATGAATGATGGGAGGAAAACAACCATTTATTGTTGGTTGTAAGTAACTATTGATTATTACACAAATGAATGGATCCATGTGTGCATGATACTAATGATAGTTTTGAAAGAACTACCCATAGATGAGAATCATTGGATTTTCTAGATTTGAGATTTCCTAAAGAACAACAAAGGAGTCCTAGAAAAGAACTGGAACAACATGAGGGATTTCTTTGCAGAGAAAGGGGTTCAATTATTTGGGTTTATACACA
The DNA here is from genome assembly GCA_000966675.3 of Picea glauca. NCBI lineage: Eukaryota > Viridiplantae > Streptophyta > Pinopsida > Pinales > Pinaceae > Picea > Picea glauca. The sequence continues at coordinate 465,088 of JZKD02S2082375.1, read as the reverse complement.
CTAAAAGGGGAAATATATCAGGTAAACTAGGAATGTTGTGTTTTTGGGAAAACTGTAAGAGCTTGCTAGTTGGTTGTGTGTGTTAGAGTTAGCCTAGGAATCATCCTTATGGATTCATAAACATGGCTCGGGGGTGACATGTTGTTGAGAGATAGAATAAGAGTGTATACACTAGGGTGGAACATCTACCATCTGTAGCCAGTTGATGAATTGGTTTATTTACAGATATGTGCTCTTTCTGTTTTCTATTTATTTTATATTACGTTGTGTATTGATTATCTCTGTGTTGATTTTACCATGCTTTTGTTTTTATAAGATACATTGAGAATTTTACTATAACTTCTTAGCATGTTATCAAATATTGGATGAGATATTGTTTGGAATGCATGTTTATTGATTAATTAAAGAATGGTAACAAAAATTCAGGATTTTCCCATAATACATAAATTTAGAGGAACCTGGAATTAGGTGCATCATAGATCGGTATCAGAGAGTATTTGAGCATTTGATGGTCAATGGGTTCATTAAAGATTGATATCAAAGAAAATATTTTATTTTTGTTGGTAATGGCTAAATCACAGATTGGTATCAGAGTGCTAGTTCTAGTGGTAGGGTTGTATGGGATAACTTGCAAGTCAAATCCTTTATAATTTTCAGAGAGGCCAAAGCAGTGGGTGTTGGGGAAACTGAACATCATTTCTTGGAAATATGGATTTTTGTGATATTGGAAAAGTATGGGAATTGTTTTGTACAATGATTTTATCATGATGTGGAGGTCACATAGAAGTTCGAGGGTGGTAGGTTGGCGACATGGTGGCAGGGTGTTAGACCATCGTGGCGAGGCTACTAGTGGAGCGATGACCCGATACCACAAGTGCTATTGGAGCTGGGAGATTAGTGTTATTGCATGGTTCACATGGTTATTTTGAAATATTTTTTGGAAATGAAAAACCAATTAGAAAACACCATGCTCCATGGGTGGTTTTTGGTATTGCATCACAGAGGTTTGATAACCCTATAGCAATGTGGCAATGCAAAGTCATTGTGGACCACTGATCATATCCTAATATCCATTGTTAGATATAAGGTGGGGATGGGTTGTGCACTAGAGGTAAGGTGTGGAGGTGGACGTTACCAATGATATGGGCCACTGCAGTGGTTCCATGTGGTAGGTGATATGGGTGGGTCGTGTATCTATTAAATTTTTTATTTTATTTATATATAGTAAAGAGAGAGGGAAAGTAGGAAGATAGAGGTAAGGAAGAAGAGAGAGAGGGGGAGGATGACAAGGCAGGACAGGTGGCAAGAGGGGTGACATGGAATCCCCTCAGTTTTCCATGTGGAAATGTGGTGCCACATCAACATCCATGTCAGTAGATGCCACATATGCAAATAGTTTCCTATGTTTAGAAAATAAAAAAATAAAAAATCATATTTTGGCCATAACTTAAGAAAAAAAACTCGGATGGAGATAAATGTTTATGGGTTTTTTTGGTAGTTGGGATTTCTACAAAAGTGATAAATAGGGTCACTATCCATTTGATGAAACAGAATCACCATCAACAATTAAAGAGGCCAAGTAGAGGAAAACTCATCACCCTACACGCAAATTTTAAATTATTTTGAATTCTGAAGAGAGCGCATCATTATGTTTTGAAAGGATTATAAATTAAATCTTTTAAATGTTTTGAGGAAATGTCCATCACATAAGGCCACCGATGATTGTAATAATCTTAATTACCTATAGGTTTGTACATATTTCGATCATCATATCATATCTAAATGTAATGTCCATTTATTGTAATATGCCTTAGTAGATAGGTTCTTTAATTGTGATAGGATAGAACTAAGGTAGTCGATGGGAAAGCTTGAGAAGCCTCTCCATGTATAAATATATGTAATTGATGACCAAATGAGTTTGTTGATTATTATCTTAGAGATTTGTTGAATTTGTGGTGAATTACATCATAGAGAGTTGCAAAGATCTGTATGAAACTATGTACATGCTTTACTAAAGGAATACAAGAAGAGAGTTTTGATTCCAAATGTGGGTTGTTGTGTTCATCTTGCTTCATTAAGTACATGTGATGTTTCTTTCTGTTCTCTATGTTTTATGTGTATTATATGCATGAGTATGAATTTCATGGTTAAGTGTGGAAACCTTTGATATTTTTGTACGTTTCAATTGTTTCTCTTCTGATAGTTGTGGTGAAAGGAGTGCATAGTGCTCATAAGGAATGTGAAGGATGATTCAATATTGAATCAAAAGCTCAAAAGGGGTAGCATGAAATTTTACAGTCGAAGTGCAAGGAGTGCACAGTTGCACAGTGGAGAGAAAAATCTAGAGAAGACCCATGTAAGGAGTGTGTCAGAACAACACTTAGTCGAAGTGTTGAAGAAGTCATGGAGTGGATGAGCGTAAGGAGTGTGTGGGGATGAGCGTGAGGAGTGCGTGAGAATTTAAACGATACAAGAAGGGAAAAAAAGGCCTGAAACCTCAAGGAACAAAAGATCAAAAGAGATAGTGAGTACAAGAGTTATGAAATAGGGACATAGAAAATTTCCTAATTCTAAACTCTTTGAAGTGTTCAGAGGAGGCGTTTGAGGTTTGAATCACTCTATCCAGTCAATATTAGGAGGATTAGCAGTCAGAATCCTTTGAAAGGGGAGGAATTTTTTTATTAAGAAGTCAAACGAACAAGATCCATTCGGGGAGAGTTAGGATCATCCAAGACCATTAGATTTGGAGAAGTAGTGAGGGCGTCAAATCCTAGAAGTCCTTCAGACTTTGCATATTCACAAGATTTCACACTTGGAGTGAAAAGGAGGAAGAAATATCGAAGTTCCAAAGTCCAAAACCTAATACATATCATAGATATATGACATACATTTTTCAACAAATCCATGTGTCCAAGAGACTGACACTCCAGAAGGAAGGGGTCATTGTAGTGGAGGTTTGAAAATATTTTGAAGCTTTGAAGAGAGGATGAGATCTTGACCATTGGCTACAATGGAAATGTGGTAGTAGATATGGAGGTCCGGAGAACCTGTGCTCTAGAGGAAAGGAGTAGAAGGTCACTGGGAGAAAGGATTTCTTAAGTCCCTAAGGTTGGGATTCATTCCAACTGTTGATATGAAGGAGGACACGTGGAGGAATGAAATGTCCTTCAGTGTTTCACATATTCGGAAGATACAAGGGTTCACACAACACATACACCGGGACCCTAGAATTATAAAACAGATTTGGACCATCCATTAGTCGAAGTGTGGTAGCCATTGATCTAAATCCTCTGCAATTTCATAGTTCTAACACTCCAATAGAATTGTGGAGAGGTGTTGTGAAGAACTCTCGAAGCCTGAATCAACTAAGTTCTTACTAGTCATTGATCCGGTAAGAGAGTAGGAATCATTCGATCCACTTCGAATTTCAACTCTCTGAGAGCTTGGTGTGTAGAAGTGGTTATAATCAATGAAGCGTGGAATTACAAAGTCATTCCCTACCATGGATTTCAATTGATCCTATGGAGCATTAATCTTGGTTGCAGTCTAGTGATTCTCCACTTCGACATTCAAGAGGAGTGTGTTACAAGTTCCTTGAGACTCCTGAATCATGATAGCTACGAAGTTCCAAATTCTTCAGATTTTGGAGGGTTATCCCATGTTTTTAGCCCACAGTTCCTTGGAAAGATTTGTTGGTGCTCAGGGACCCATGAAGAGAATATTTTTCACTCAGGAAGAAGAAATTAAGCCTTGCGTAGTGAAATTAAGGGCTTAGAAAGAGCATGTGAGTTGATTTATCTCTTGAAGTGAACGATCCTTAGATCTGGAGGTCGTGCAGGCCCCATGAGTGGGTGGGGGTATGCATCAAGTGGTATCAAATGTCAAATTAAGATCTCTAAGAGAATAAGAAAGTTCAAAATTGTTGATTAATTGGGTTGGTTGTCATTGATCTCAACCCTTGAAGAAATTTCGATAGCGAATTATGGTAGCACAAAGGTTTGGGTAATGGATCCAAGTTTATTTAATGTATAATGGTATGAATTTTGATATATTTGCAGGTAATACTATTCTATATGGATAGTACATGTCATGCTAGTTTTGGTGGTACGTGGAACGTCACATAAATCCTCACAGTTTGAGAGTTATGGAATTGCGAAGTTGAAGGACCCTCATATGATTGGCTTGAAACCCCAAAAGGTCAAAGAAGTCAAAGTGCTTGCAATTTTATTTTTATTTAAGTAATAAAGTGAAGTGAAAAATTCAAAAAGGATTATTTAAATAATAAAGTGAAGTGACAAAGTCAAAGAGGATTATTTAAATAATAAAGTGAAGTGACAAAATCAAAGACGATTATTTAAATAATAAAGTGAAGTGACAAAGTCAAGGAGGATTATTTAAATAATAAAGTAAATAGAGAACTTTCTAATTATGGAAAGTGGTTATAAGAAGGTTAATCCTAAAATGATGAAAATGGGTTAAGTGGTCAAGTGGCTATTGGATACATGGACAAGTGGCAACTTGGGAAAAGTTGGACAAAGGTGACTATGTGGACAAAGTGGTTATGTGGAAAAAGTGGCCTAGAATATGCTTCTAAGGAAGATACTTGGAGAGTATAATGAATTTCAAAGGGAAGGTGAAGTAAAGAAGGATGAAATTCAAGGGAGGATAAATTCTTTTGATGATGCTTTCTAAGGTATGTTATTTACAGACCATCTCACCATTTCTCAATAACTTTGTTTCTAGGATGATTTAGACTGTGAAATTTGGAGGCCATTTAGGAAACATATCCAAGTAGTCATGGTACAAATTTTATCTTGTGGGTCGTTGTATTTTTGGAGTTACACTCCATGGAAAATAGGGTATGTGGCTAGTCTAGAAACTAGCCTAAAACAAGTGTTTCGGGTAAAAACGTCACAACTTCTTCATAATAGATCCAAATTTTGTAAGACCAAATGTGTTAGTTAGATTAAACATTTTAGTATTATGTGTAAAATTTTCATATCGATAGAGCAAATATTCTCTATAGGGAACACTCTACAAGTTCACTCTGTATAATAATCCATAATTCAACAAGGTATGCCATTTTTTCTATAACTCCCTTTCTGAGAGGTTCCAATTAGTGAAACCTAGAGGAATTTCATAAAACAAATTGAAGAAAATTGTGTACTATTTTTGGATCTTTATTCATTACAGGTACATAGTTATGATTATTTCAAGTTAGGGTTGTTGACTAATCCAAAACTAGTCATGTGAGACTAAAGTAAAGTTTGATGAAATTGCTAGTCTCTTGTTGTTAAAGTTAAGGAGGATTTTCAAGTTGAAGTATAGGTTGGTGCATGGTTGATGCACTTTGTTATGGTACAATTTGATTACATGTTGTTTGGTATAAGTTGGTGCATGGTTGATGCACTTGTTTACGGTACAGGTTGATTACAGGTTGAGGTACAGGTTGATGCATGGTTGATGCAGGTTGAGGTTATTGGTACAGGTTGATTGGTATAGGTTTACAACAATATGTCTCATAGTTATAGTGTGACAATGGTCCATCATTCTACTTATACATCAGTGCGGTTGCATGGGGCAAGGACAGATTGTTGTAGCCACCTTCCGGTTGTAGCCAAAGAACATAGGGGGTTGTGGCCTCCTTCTAGTTGTAACCAAAGAATTGGGGAGTGCGAGCTTCCCTCAGGTTATAGCCTGAGAAACTAGGGGCTTGGAGCATCCTTCTAGTTGCAACTGGAAAACAAAGAAATTTGGTGCTTCCAATGAATGTAATTGTGCAATACACATAAGAAAAATCATTTTGTGGTTTTCTCCCACTTTGGGTTTCCATGTAAAAACACTGGTGTGCTATGTATGTGTATGATTGTTCATTTGATCATTATTTATTTAATATGAAAATATCGGATGATAATTCTACATTGATATAAAACTTGCAATATATGGTTCAAAATGATTATATTGCTCTATTATTGATTCACCCCCCTCTTAGTAATCCAATAATTGGTATTATAGAAGGTTCCTTCAGAAATCAGTTTAACCACTGAAAGGTAGATCATGGAGAGCAATAACATGTATAAAAATGGAATACCACAGTTTGATGGACAAAAGCATGCATTTTGGGGCATAAGGAGGAAGACATATATACATGCACAGGGATTTGAAATTTGGCAATCAATTGTAGATGGATACGCAACCCCAACAGTTTCGTCGATAAATAAAAAAGTAGCAAAACTCGGTTAGAATAATTCCAGAGCCACAAATGAACTTCTGAATGGTATTGGATAATCGGTATTCACCAAAGTTGCACATTCAAAATCCTCTAAAGAGATTTGGGACAAACATCAAAATATTTATGAAGGATATTCAAAAGTCAAAGAAAAAAAGCTTCAAACTTACAGAGGTCATTTCAAACAACTAAAGATGAAGGGAGATGATAATATTGTATCTTACTTTTTATGAGTTGATGAAACAATAAATGAAATCTTGAGATTGGGAGAAGAAATCAAAGAATCAGTAATTGTTCAAAAGGTACTAAGATATCTTCCTATGAGATTTGACCCGAAGATATCGATATTAGAAGAAAGAGTAGATCTAAACTCAATAAGCATGGACGAACTACATGGAATGGTCAACTCATATGAAATGATAAATGAATACTAAAATCCAAATATAAAAGAAGCATCCTTCAAATCATCGTAAAGGTCAAAGAAAAAGGGATAACAAAAAGAAAAAGAACACAACAACAATAGCGACGTCTCCGAAGATGATGAAGAAGAGACCAGCTTTGTCAGAAGATTGAACAAGGGAACCAAGGTTGGGTATAGAGGTAAGATTCCTTTGATTTGTTTTAATTATGATGGTATTGGTCATTTTGATAACAAATGTCCTCATAAGAAAAAGACAAATGGTGAAGGTTACTCAAATAGAAAACAAACATATAAATACAAAAGAACCACAAAGAAAGTTTTCAAGAAAAGCTTATGCACCAAAGAAGACATCTCATCATCAGATGAAAATGAAGTTAGTGACACTGATACAAAAAGAGTTGTATTCATGGTAGTAGAAGAATCTGATAAACAAGAGGCTGAAGAATAATATGAGGAGGCCAAAGAAGACTATGAAGAGGAAGAAGTTGACTACCAAGAAGAATTGTTGTGTCCCATAAAAGTTATCAAAAGAGAAAAGAAGCAAAACAAGAAAATACAAGCAGAACTAGACAAGAAAGAAGACACTCATAAACTAGAAAAAATGATCACAAATTTGAAGGTTCAAATTGAATAAGATAAAATAATTGAAGAATCACTCAAAGAATAGCTAGAAGGAAGAGATAAGATCATTGGAAATTTGGAAGCAGAAATTGTCACATTAAGAAAGTATATTCAAAAGAAAAATATGCAGAACAACTCAAAAGTTTTGAGTGACATTATCAGCAATCAAAAACCTCATCCTCACAAGTCCAAACTTGGATACAATCACACAGAAAAGGTATCAAAATCCAAAACAAAAGAACAAGAAACATATCCAAAAAGATATGCAGAAAAAATCTAAGTCGATAGGAAGGTCTACAAAGAAAATTGCAGGGACACTCCTCCACTAAGAAGATTCATATTTCAAAATCAACAAACGACATAAACAAATAGGCCTCATGAAGAAGAATGATTCATAAGAGTACCTCCTTTCAGAAAATCTTCAAATCCTAGGTATCAAACTATATTTTTTGTTTTATGTTATGAAGGTAATAATTTTGGACATAAAGTTGTGAATTGCAGAGATAACAATATGAACATAAAAAGCTTTGAAAGACATACACAAAAGGGTTATCCAAGAAGGCCTAGTGAAACACAAAGAATAAGCTACAACAGGTTTGAATCTTTGAGCACTGAAGTGGAATGATACAAATGTAACAACTTTGGACACATCGCCAAAGATTGTAGAATGAAATTCCCTCCTAGAGAACCACAACAGAATAACAACAGTCACAGACAAGAACCTCAAAAAAGGACATGGATAAGAAAGCATAATTATTATAGCAGTGAAGAATTCACACTCTCTCTACAATATAAGAAGAAGAAACATGGTTGGTATGTTGAAAATGGCTATTCAAAACACATGACAGGTGATAGAGACAGGTTTCTTACATTAAGAAAGGAAAGAGATGGATCAATCTCCTTTGGAAATGATGATTCAACTAAAATCATTGGAAAAGACACAGTCAGAATTGGGAACAAGAATACCAAGGAAAAAAATGTTCTACTAGTAGAATATATGAAACATAATCTTCTAAGTGTGAGTCAAATGTGTGACCAAGATCATAGAGTTACTTTTGATTCACAAAAGTGCGAGATAAGAAAGGAAGGTTCAGGAAAATTGATTGCAAAAATTGCGAGAACTTCAAGCAATATATATGTATTAAGTGAAATTGGAAATGAAAAGTGTTGCCTAGGAAAGGAAGATGAAATTTGGCTATGGAAAAAAAGAATGTGTCACATACATTTTGATAACCTTGTCGAAGTCAACAAAAGGGAAGCAGTTAGAGAAATGCCCCAGATCACGAAACCAACCAACACTTCATGCAACGATTATCAACAAGGAAAAAAAACAAATACTAGGTTTAAATCAAAAGAATATTCAACGACGAGACCACTAGAAATTGTGCATACTGATATAGTTGGAACAACTACAAAAAAGGGTTTAAAAGGTGAGAAATACTTTATGTTATAAGTTGATGATTATACAAGAATGACTGCAGTTTTCTTTCTCAAGAATAAGTCAGAATCTTTTGAAAACTTCAAGGTCTACAAGGAAATGGTTGAAAATGAAATGGAATAAAAAATCAAATGCTTGATACCTGATAATGGAGGAGAGTTCACTTCAAATAAATTTATGGACTACTGCATCAGTAATGGAATAAAAATGCAATTCTATGTTGCTAG
>JZKD02S2082375.1:408629-444078 GCA_000966675.3 Picea glauca | reverse complement strand
GTTTTATGGAGGCTTGATTGAGTTTCATACAATTTTGGTGATAACATTTTATGATTTGTGGGGAATAAAATTGTTTCATGGAACGTCTAAGCTAGATGAAGTTTCATATAATCTTAGCGATAACATCTCATTCATGGACACATCATTCTTCCATTCAATATTGTGGATTAACATTGTGGCTGATCCTGGCCTAAGGTCAACTGTAAAAAAAGAATAAATAAATAAATAATAATCTTAATAATAATCTAGTTTCTATGTATATGGACTAATCCAATCAATATCTGTGCAGGTTATGTGATGGCCCTCATAGGATCTTTGCTTACGATGCTCGTTGTAATTTTTTTTTTTTTTTTTAATTTCGTTTTTCATTTTGAGAGCATTCTATACAAGATGGAAATTTTGGATCACATAGCTCGAGAGAGAGCAGTTGGTTTAGGAGCTTTATTTGTCTAATTTAACCTTATTTTCCTTTGCCTATTAATTTACAATTTTATTAGTTTGAACTTTCAATTAAATGCCTGATCAAGATTGTGTGAAATTAAGGTGTCTTATAGAAGTCAAAGCTTTCTCCGGGAGAGGGAAGTCCTTTTATTGCTTTTTCTGCAAAAATACTTTTATTGCTTTTTATGTAAATAGGCAACGCATAATCAAGATTTTTTTTTTTTACAGAAGTAAAGTAAAGCATAATCAGTCCTTTTTCAGAAGCCTTCCTCTGGAGTTGATGTATGTGCAGTTATTATAGGATTTTACCTCATTTTGGGCCAGGTAATGTACATCTTTCCATTTTCATTTCAAAAGAAGAGAAACCAACTAAGATTGTAAAACTATTATTTATAAATCTAGGTTACTAGTAATTATGTCGTGAAGCCTCTAGGTTATCTGCTTAATCTACATGGTACTTGTCTCTTTTGTGCTTTTTAGCTAAGGTGTTGTTTTGTTGATTTGCAGGTTAAGCGGATGGGAATTTGGCATGGGAACGTGGCCCTTAAGGCTCCAGTGTTTCAACTACAGCTCTGATACCAAATGTAATGACTGGTTTGAAAATAAATTCTAAAATTTTTATCAAATCCTACCAAATGTACAACAAATTTCTACCAGATTCATAAAAGAAGAATTATCCCAAATTTCTCAACACTTATGCAATTAAAATTAAAATTTATCAACGAGTAATGCATAAATTCAAATTGAGTACCTTAACTCTGATGCTAATTTCCGTTGTCAGTTGCCTTCCTGCTGCTACCTGCTACACAGTCCAGTCCTGTTGCAAACACAGAAAATAATTGCCCAAAACCTCTTGTCCACCCTGCCAACTAGGAAAACGACCTAGCTCCAGGATATCTACAGATATCTTGGCCCTCCGAGCCCAAATCCTCTAGCAAATCGGTGCCTGCCTGATCAAATAGATCTCACAGCCCCTCTCGGCTCTCTCCCATAGCAAGAAAACATTCTCTCGTAGAATCCCCTCCTCCAACTCCTTCCTTCCATCCTTATCCCTCCTTCACCGCCTTCCTCCATTTACCTCCTCACCAAACTCCTTTATTACCCTTATCCATTATTAAATACCTTATCCCTTGATTTAATTACCCTTATCCAAATGTATTGAATACATTATCCCTTGTGGGATACGTAACCCAATTTAATATTACATTATATTATTATCCAATTCTTATTTAATACTTTATTAATTAATGACTTAATTAATAATTAAATCAATAATTAACCATATTGATTAAAGAGTTAATTATACTTAAATTAATCATAATCAAGAATAACTAATTAATAATAAATAATTACTTAAGGTTATTTTAATAAATAATTATAATTTAGCTAATCCTTTGGGATTACCTTATTAAATTAATTATAATTTATAATCAAGGGTCATTACACCACTTCATAACTTTGGTCGGTCCTGTGTGCATCTGCATAACTTTTCTACCTATCCTGTTCTTCCTTTAGTCTTTTCCTAATCTAAATCACCTGTTCCTCCATCTCTTGAATCAATTCTGGCCCAACTTTTACTCGGTCTTCTAGTTTATCCCAACTCAATGGCGTTCTGCATGCCCTCCCATACAAAGCTTCGTAGGGTGGCATTCCGATGGAGCTATGAAAACTGTTATTGTAGGAAAACTCTACCAAAGGTAGGTACTTCTCCCACTAGGTTTGATTATCCATTACATACATCCTAAGAATGTCTTCCATGACTTTATTTACTCTCTCAGTTTTCCCATCTGTTTCAGGATGATAAGTTGTGCTTAAGTTCAATTGAGTCCTTAACGCTGACTACAGACTTGTCCAAAACCTAGAAGTGAATCTGGAATCCCTATCTGAAATGATATTCTTAGGTATCCCGTGCAAATAGATAACTTTGCTTACAAACACACATGCCACATCAGTGACATCGTAAGTGTCTCTAACCATAATAAAATGAGCACTGTTGGTTAACTTATCCACTATCACATGAATGACATTATGTCTATGAGATGTGAGCGGAAACCCCACAAAAAAATCCATAGAGATGACTTCCCACTTGGACATAGGAACATCATGTGGTTGTATGAGGATTGCTAGGTGATGGTGGTCAGCTTTCACTTGTTGACACTCTATGCACTTGGTGACGAAATGGAATACACTGCGCTTCATGCCTACAAAGAAGAAGAACTTCCTCATATCTGCGTACATCTTCTTCACACTCGGATGCGCACAATAAAGTGCTCTATGGGCTTCCTTCAGTATGATGCTTCGAATATCCTCATTCTCACGGATGTACATCCTTCCTTGATGTCTTAACAGTCCGTCTATTTCTAGACTATATCCTTCATACTTTGGATCTAGCTGCCTCCCGCTAGATCCAACTATCTCGTTGGAGTTGTGCCAACACATGTTCCCTCAGATTGACCTTTAAGGTTAACAAGGAGAAGATTAATGGTCTCCTACTCAAGGCATCTGCGACCACATTTTAATTTCCCTTAATGTATAAAATACCAAAATCGTAATCACTCATAAACTCACTCCATTGCCTTTGCTTGGAATTCATATCTCTTTGAGTGAAGAGATGTTTTAATCTTTGATGGTCCATTTTGAGCTCAAAGTTTTTCCCCACAAGATAGTGCCTCCAAATTTTCAGAGCTAGCATTACAGCTGCCAACTCTAAATCATGAGTCAAGTATAACTCTTCGTGTTTCTTCAACTTCCTTGATGCATAGGCTATCACTCCTCCATCCTGCATTAGCACGGCCCCCAACCCTTGCTTTGAGGCATCAATGCAGACTGTGAAGTCCTTTTCCATATGTGACACTCGTAGAATTGGTGCACTGGTTAGTAACCTCTTAAGCTCAATGAATGCACTATCACATTCTTCTGTCCATTCATACCTGACCCCCTTGCATTGCAAAGTGGTGATGGGTTTCGCTATTTTTGAGAATCCTTCCACAAATCTCTGGTAATAACCTGCTAGCCCCATGAAGCTTCTCACCTCATGAGCATTTTTCGGCACTGGCCACTCCATAATGGCCTTTACTTTTTCTGGGTCCACAGAGATTCCTTCACCGAAAATGATATGACCTAAATAGTGAATCTCTTTCTGGAAGAAGGAACACTTTGAAAACTTCCCATACAATTTTTTCTCTCTAAGGCAGGACAACACCACTGGCAAGTGTTCCTCATGTTCTCTTTCATTCTTGGAATAGATGAGGATGTCATCTAGAAAGACTTGTACAAATCGATCTAAGTACTTCCAGAATACACCGTTCATGAGGCTCATGAATACTGCTACTACATTGGTCAATCTGAAAGGTACGATGACGAAATCGTAAAGTCCAAATGGAGTTCAGAAGGTAGTTTTTGGGATATCACCTTCCTTAATCCTTAACTGATGATACCCTGATTGCAAATCGATCTTTGAGAATACTGTTGCTCCTTTCATCTGATCGAAAAGGTCATCTATTCGCGGCATTGGGTACCTATTTTTCAATGTAGCACGATTCAAGTCCCTGTAGTCTATGTACAGTCATAAGGATCCATCCTTCTTCTTTACAAAAATTACAAGTGCGCCCTAGGGTGAAACACTCAACCTTATTAGCCCTAAGTCTAGTAACTCTTTCAACTACATTTGCAACTCACAAAGTTCTAGCGCTGTCATCCGATATGGATTTTTGGAAATTGGTTCTGCACCAAGTTTTAGCTCAATAGTAAAATCAAGCTCCCTCTCAGGAGGTAACCCTAGTAACTCGTTCAGGAAAACATCCTTAAATTATAACAATACTGGGTGCTTATCCAATGAGGGTCCATTCCTTTCATTCACTGCTTCCACTACATACAATCGACACCCTTCCCTCAAGCATCGCTTAACCTTCATAGTTGATATAAAGAATAACAACACTTTTCTCTGTACACCTTGGATCTCTACTGACCTTTCTTCATCGTCGACACAAAGCACCCTCTTTGTGAAACAATCTACCATGGCTCGGTGAGCTGCTAACCAATCCATTCCAATGATTAGGTCATACGCCCTGAGAGCAGTGACGTATACTTTCAACCTAGTAGTACACACTCCCAGGTCTACTATACAATTATCAACACTAGGTCCTACCACTTGTTTTTCCCCCGAAGCCATATCAACTTGTTTAAAGTCATCATGTTTGTAGGATGCCAACCCACTCTTTTTTAATGTAGATGGTGAAATGAAACTATCTGTAGAACTAAAACAAAATAAAATCTTAATGTTGATATGATTTAGTGTACCTGATGACTCCACCACCATGGATTGATGTTCGGCCTAGTGATTATTAACCGTTGCATAAATCTGGTGGCTGCGACTTGATCTCCCCATCGGTGCCTTTCCTTCTCTATGCACAAACCCTGATTGTAACTCTGGGCAGTCACGCTGGTAATGGGGTCCTCCACACCCCCAACAGATAACACGAGATTGAACCTATGCACTATTATGTGATTGTCTCTGAAATGAGTTCCTTCCCCTGGAACCCCTGCCCCTACTAGTTGTTCCCTGAGATGGTCATGGACTTGTCTGCGTTGTTGGTGATGAATGAGATGCTGCACTCACTTCCATTAAAATCCCTGCGACTATTGTCCTTGGAGTGACTCTGCTACCATATGGTGGTGGCCTTGAGCCCCCTCCCCTGGTAAATGTCCTCAGGGCCTTCCCTACGAATCCAGGACGATGCAAAAATTTCGGTCTTGTACCCCCGATTAAGTTCATATGTTCCTCTGCATAACATGCATTTTCCACTGCTTTCGCTACTGAAGACGGTTTCCACATCTGCACCATAGCTCTTATCTTAGGGTTCAATCCATAAAAAAAGTTCTCTTCCTGTCAATGGTCATCATCCATATACGAAACATATTTGACCAGTTCCCTAAATCTGATCTCATATTCTTCTACAGTTTTGTTTCTATGTACTAAGGCATGAAATGCGCCTACATGTTGTTCCTCATAGTACGCTGGCACATATTTCCTTCAGAACCTCTCCTCGAAAATTTCCCAAGATACTGTGTCTGGGGTAAGGTGCATTTGTCTTTCTAGGTTGCCCCACCAGTTTAAGACATTGTCTCTTAACTGAAAAATTGTGATCTTCACCTTTGATTTCGATGCATAGTCCCTTAAGGAAAAACACCTTGTCATGCCTTCCAACCATGCTTCCGGGCATTCACTGGCATGAGCCTCTGCAAACTCTAGAAGTTTGATCTTCTGTAATTCTCATGTGATGTCTTCAGGTGGAGGTCCTCCCCCTGAATCCCTTGATGCTTCTTGATTACCCATTCCAGACGGTGGGAGTTCCACTTCGGTCCCTGCTGGTTGTCGCCCCTTTAAAGTCTCATTAATGGCCTCCAACGAGCGTAGTATGAGAGCTAGTTTGGGCGATGGTGGTGGTGGTGTTGGTGATGTTGGCAGTGCTTGCAACAATGCTCCCCTACCTCGATTCCCTCGAGTCCTGACCATCCTGTATGCTTTAACCTATATCAACCAAAGTTGTGAGGGTGAGTTCAAGGATGTTTCAAATTGGTGCTACTCAAACTAGAAACAGGGTTAGGCATAAGTTTTCTTTACTTGTCTATAAACAAACATTACTCCTTTAGGGGATTGGCTAGGTTAGGATTAAAGCGTCTAAGCTTGATTTCTTCACCCAAAAAAAAAATATCGGTTCCCTTGCCCTATAGCTAGGCTATCCTTGCACCATACTCGTCAATTCCTCTTGCTTACTCTCCTAGTGCGTATGCCGCCTCCTTCCAGCTTGTCCTAGTCTAAATCCTTTTAACTTTTCTCTTACAACTAAATATCCTTCGATGCTTGACTCGTGATTTTTTCCCTGGCGCCTAGTTTTGGCGTTGTCGAATGCTACATTGAGATTTAGCATTGACTTTGACTGGTGGAATGGAGTGGAGGGACTTGGCGCTTGGCTCGATGAGTTGTGTGTATGGTCTCGTGATCCTGATGGTTGGACAATCGGATTTTATACTTTGGTATACTAAGATCAACAACGCTAAATAAGACTTTACCTTGATTTCCGGTGCATTCACTAATTATGATTCAACCTGGTTAGCTAGCTCCAGATCAATAGGTCAGGTAATAAGCCAGTCAGTCTTAACCGTCATACTGCATCTTCCTAATAATAATACCACTCTAATCCCTATAGTGTTACCATTAATCTAAATAAGTATAAGAATTTATTTGTAAAGACTTATGAGGGCGCGTTGGTGTTAGTGTTCTTCTTAAGGTGCTTTGCTTGGTGGGGGTCTTGGGTTCAAAACCCATGGACCTCTAAAATTTATACTTAACCTTATATTATTAAATTATTTAAATTAAAAATCATAATTATATATATATATATATATATTTCTTTTAAATTTACACAAGCGTATTAATACTTTTAAGAAAATTAATAAAACCAAAAATTGATATTACAACAAAATAATAATATAATTATTAAAAAAAAGTCTTACCTTTCCTTTGGCGAGATTTTAATGTTCTTCATGGAATTAACTAGCAGCCTTTAAGGTCAGGCTTCTGGCATGAGGCCCACGTGCCCGGCCTATGGCTCTCAGTACCAAAAATCTAAGCTATTCCTTAACCCTAACGCTCCTTCACTTCTGCCTCTTTCCTCTGCCACCTCTCCACTCTTCTCTGTCTCTCTGCTCTTGGCGCTGGTGTTGGTCTAGTCATGGCCTTGTGTGTGGTGGTGCCGTTGTACTACTCTCTGCCTATGGGAAAACCTACGATTTGTCTTTTATGTCGTAGCTTGAATGTTTTTTTTTTGTTTGTAAATGGTTTTAGGGTAACAGGTCTGGTCCTGCACCTCCACCAGTGGCTTGAAGCTTTATTTGCAAGTCGCATGGTCTAGTGAATTCACTCTTGGGCACTGGTGTTGGTTTTTTTTGTGATCGCTGAGGCATAGAGAAATGCTTCATGTAGGAACAACTGCGGGTATTCTCCTTAGTGCTTTACACTTGAACTCAGTTTCTGACTCTGGTGATGACTGTCATTTTCTTTGTGGTCTGGTGCTGGGTGTTTGTCTTGCATTTGCGGGCGTTTGTGTTGAGAACATATGGATTTCTCCTTGGTGGCTTGGTTTGGCGCTTGTCCGTTGGCTTTGCATATATATTTTTTTGAATTATTAATAAAAAAAACTTATCTCTGTTGTGCAGCTCAGGGCTCCTCGCCGTGGATTTTTGCTCATCGTTTGGAAATTGTGTTGACATTTGGTGCTTGGTGAGTGGCTCTCGGTCCTATGTTTGGAGGTTAGGGTGCAATGTTGTTGGCCAGATCTTTAATTTCCTAGGGAGGAAGCATCATCCGTGCACATGTAGTTCAATTATTACTGCCCTCGTAGGGTCTTCCCTGTGGCTCCATGCTTGGTCTATGTATTGATCCCATAGGATCCTACTCCATCTAGCAGGCCTCCATCTCACAGACCTCCATCACAATAAATGAGACGGAAAGAAGAGTTTTGTGGGAGTGCGTAACTTTGTTAAGTACTGTGATTGGGATTGTTCAGTTTTTATTTTTAGATTTGAATCCAAGTCTTCTCCATCTTACCATAGGTAAGGGGAGAACCAGTTCCAACAATAACAAATGCCTAGATTCATGTCAACAACTTTTCTAACCCATGTCGGCACAACAGGCACTACTGGACTCCATTTTCCCACGATCACATTAAAGAATTTAAAGGCATGTTACTGTCACGTCCTACTCCATCTGGCAGACCTCCATCCTACATTCATAGAATGACAGAGTTCATCCTTGTTCCTAATGGTTCCAAAAGGTCCTCCAGTTTTACTATTTGTGTCATATGTCCCTGCGGAATGCCATGCTAATCGCAAAACGAGGGGAGCATAGTGTTTTTCTTGGATGAATCCTCGAAGATTTCTGTGAAAGCCTTCAACAACCAATCTGTACTCCTCACATACTTGAGGATATATTAATGCCATCAATCATTAAAAAATTTCACAACTCATTGAATGATGCTTTTCCATACAATATTAAGCAACCCTAATTGTTGACCATTAGAGTAAATAATAATTTGATATAGAGAATTTCTTCCCATAGGGTACAAACTTTATTCTTTTTCTTCATTCGTTCTCATCCATTAACTGGAATATAACAAATTTCTTTGGAACAAGTGAAAAAGCAATTTGTTTTGTTCATTCGAGAACCCTTGCGTCCTCTTCTTTCCATTCTGTCCGCACAATATTGTTGGCCATGTGTATTACAGATCATTCTATTCTCTGAGGATCTTTCACTTTTCCCTTTTCTACATTGATTCCTGAAGCGATCAGATTTAATAACATTCATCTGTAATCTTTGTTGGAGAGGCCTACTACATCTCATGGAGAATCATAAGTTTTTTTTTTAGTTATTTCTTTTACACCTTCTCTCTTTTTAGTTGTAACTATATTTTTTCTTTTTGCTAAGTTTTATGGCTATAATTTTAGTTTTCTTGTGCCTTTTTTTTTTTTTGCATTTTTAAACAGTCTTTGCCTCAAGCCCTTCCTGGTCTATAGGAACTCTTCTCCTAGATTCAAGAAAAAAATAAAATACTATTTTAATGGAGGATTTAGTCAAGGGTGTTGGGTTTTCAAGATCTCGTTTATGTTGTTGATTAGCTCAGTTACTGAAAGGCTTGGCTCTCTCTCTCTCTTTTTTTTTTAATATATGTGTATATAAATAATTTGTTTGTTTAATTGAGCGAAGTGCCAAAATTTATTTAACACTTTAAATATGTATAATATTAAACCAATTTCGCTTTCCAGGCATATTGTTTATATGTCATATATAGATTTGTGTATATACTAAATCAAAATGTATACTTGGCTTGCAGGTTAGGTGGAGATGGCACTGGGACTTGGAGCTGGAACTTGGCCCTCAGGCCTAGATTTATCAAATTTTATCTAATTTTATCTCATTTCTGGGTGGGTACAATTCCATTTCTAAATCGGGTAGGCGGGTAGGTAGGTAGGTAGGCCCTTGGTTCCAGATTTTGAACCAGGGCTCTGATACCATATGTAGTGCCTGTAAATACTAATTTTGATATAATTCATTTCAATCACACAAATAATTTAATCACTAGCATATACACAATATTTAGCAAAGGTTATCATTTAACTACAACATAAAAAAAAAACCTAGCACTTTCATAACAAATTACCTGCTTCTGATGTTAATTTCTGCGGATATGATTGTCCCTTCCCTGCTACCTTGTTGTTTCCTTGTTGTTGCCTGATGCACTAATCAACTCTACCCAAACTGTGTTTCCTTCCTGCCAGCTAGGAGCAACCTATCTGACTTCCTAGCTCCAGGATACCATATGGATATCCTGGCCCCCATGCCCAAAACCCCCAACAAACCAGTGCCCCCTGTAATGATCCTCCCCTGACTGCAGAAATCAAACTCCCCAACCAAAAAAAATCCCTAAGAACCTAAAAAATAATCCCCCTTTCTTCCCTAAGCCTCCTCCCATCATATCCCTCCTTCACACTGAAGAATTTTACAGGATGAACATTAGAGAAGGATATAGGAAGAGTGATGAAGAAAATTTTCTTAGGTATATTAATCTCCTGAGGTATGAAATCGAGGAGGAAATCAGTATTATGAAAATGTGGATAGTGGAAGACGCTTATTAGGAAGCACTGAAAGAAGAGGATAAGTTGGCCAGAAAACAAAGCCAGTGAAACAAAGAAAAAATTCTAAGAAGAGGTAGAGGAATTGTTCGAGAGAAGTTCTAGAAACCAATAACTGAGGCTAGAAATTAACATAGTCATATAGAAAGAGGAGGAAGTTCCCAAGGGTGACACTATGGTGGGATAAAATATTCTTCTTAAGGAAGAGGAAGAGGCATAAGAGGAGAAGTGAAATGCTATGCCTGTGAAAAGACAAGGTATATGTCTTGGAATTGTCCTGAAAGGAAGAAGAAAGAAGGGAGTGGATAAGCTCACATTTACGAAGATCAAAGAAGGAATGTTGAGGTAGAAGAAATAGAAGAAGTGGAATCCATCATGATCAGGGAGGTTCTCTTAAAACTATAAAAAGAAGAAAAAGAGCCAGTTCAAAGAAACAATTTGTTCAAGACTGCATGAAAAACCAAAGACATGGTATGAAAAATGATCATAGACAATGGGAACACTAATAATTTTGTATCCATAGAAAATTTGAAAAAGATGGAGTTGGAGACAACTGCACATCGGAAGCCATACAAGGTATTGTGTTTGTAGAAGGGACACCAAATGATGGTGAGTCAAAAATGCAATGTTGAATTTAAGATAAGAGGTTATACGAATGAAATTATGTGTGATGTCATACCTATGGACATTTTCCAATTTTTTTCGGGATTACAGTGGCAATATAACATCAATGTGATACATGATGGGCAAAAAAATACTTACACCCTTGAGAAGAGTGGCCATACACATATGTTGTTTCCAATGGAGGATACAAAATTGAAGGAGGAAGTTATCCCAAGCATACTTCTCATGAGTGGGAAGGAACTATTGAATGAAGTCAAGAAGGAACAAGAGATGTAGCTTGTTGTGGTGAGAAAGCCTAGAGTCATCCTTACAAACACTTCTATGGATGTTTTTCCTGTAGAGATTCAGTAATTATTGGATTATTTTGTTGATATTGTGGTGGATGACTTACCTTGTTATTTAGCACACATTAGGTGTATCACTCACCACATTAACCTTATTCTAGGAGTGATTTTTCCAAATAAAGCATCATATAGGTTGACACCTCAAGAAAATGAAGAGGCCAAGAATCAAGTTCAAGAGATATTGGATAAAGGTTTGGTCATAGAAAGTTTGAGTCCATGCATAGTACCAACTGTGTTGAGTCCAAATAAAGATGGAGGATGGAGCATGTGCATAGATTCTAGAGCCATCAACAAGATCACCATTAGGTATAGATTCCCTTTACCCGGAATGGATGATTTGATGGGTTTATTAAGTGGAGAAAATGATTTTTCCAAGATAGACTGTAAGAGTGGATATCATCAGATAAGAATGAGAGAGGGAGATCAATAGAAGACAACATTAAACGAATGAAGGACTATATGAGTGGATTTTTATACCATTTGGATTAAAAAAATCCTCAAGCACATTCATGATAATGTTGAATGAAGTACTAAAATATTTCATTGGTAAGTTTGTAGTTGTGTATTTTGATGATATTTTAGTTTTTAGTAAGAATGAAAGAGAACATTTGAGACACTTGAAGATAGTGTTGAAGAGGTTGCAGTAGGAGAAGTTGCTGATAAATATGAAGAAATTATCTTTCATGAAGAAAGAACTCATATACTTGGGTTTTGTGATCTCTTCAAATGAATTGAAGATGGATCCATAGAAGGTAGTAGTAATCAAATAATGGCCTTCTCTAAAAAGCATATTTGAGGTGATAAGATTCCATGGATTGGCAAGTTTTTACATGAAATTCATTAGGAATTTCAGTGGAATTTGTGCACCCATGATGGATACTATAGGAAAAACATAAGTCATTTAATTAGACCGAAGAAGATGAAAAAAACTTCAAAGTATTGAAGGGAAATATCACAGAACAATTGATTATGGTTTTTCCATATTTTAAGAAGATATTTTAGGTGAGATGTGATGCAAGTGGAGTAACTATTGGTGTAGTCTTGAGCCAAGACAATAATCTTGTTGCTTATTTCAGTGAGAAGATGAATGATACTAAGAAAAATTATTCCACATATGATAAGGAGTTTTATGTGGTGATACAAGATCTGAAAAAATGGAGGCACTACCTTGTTCCAAAGGAGTTTGTATTCTATAGTAATACAAACTCCTTAGAGAAGAATACACTGAAAAATTTTACAGGATGAACATTAGAGAAGGATATAGGGAGAGTGATGAAGAAAATTTTGTTAGGTATATTAATGTCCTAAGGTATGAAATCGAGGAGGAAATCAGTATTATGAAAATGTGGATAGTGGAAGATGCTTATTAGGAAGCACTAAAAGAAGAGGATAAGTTGGCCAGAAAATAAAGCCAGTGAAACAAAGAAAAAATTCTAAGAAGAGGTAGAGGAACTGTTCGAGAGAGGTTCCAGAAACCAATAACTGAGGCTAGAAATTAACATAGTCATATAGAAAGAGGAGGAAGTTCCCAAGGGTGACACTATGGTGGGAGAAAATATTCTTCTTAAGGAAGAGGAAGAGGCATAAGAGGAGAAGTGAAATGCTATGCCTGTGAAAAGACAAGGTATATGTCTTGGAATTGTCTTGAAAGGAAGAAGAAAAAAGGGGGTGGATAAGCTCACATTTACGAAGATCAAAGAAGGAATGTTGAGGTAGAAGAAATAGAAGAAGGGGAATCCATCATGATCAGGTAGGTTCTCTTAAAACTATAGAAAGAAGCAAAAGAGCCAGTTCAAAGAAACAATTTGTTCAAGACTGCATGAAAAACCAAATACATGGTATGAAAAATGATCATAGAAAATGGTAACACTAATAATTTTGTATCCATAGAAAATTTGAAAAAGATGGAGTTGGAGACAACTACACATCGGAAGCCATACAAGGTATTGTGTTTGCAGAAGGGACACCAAATGATGGTGAGTCGAAAATGCAATGTTGAATTTAAGATAAGAGGTTATACAGATGAAATAATGTGTGATGTCATACCTATGGACATTTTCCATTTTTTTTCGGGAATATAGTGGCAATATAACATCAATGTGATACATGATGGGTAAAAAAATACTTACCCCTTGAGAAGAGTGGCCATACACATATGTTGTTTCCAATGGAGGATACGAAATTGAAGGAGGAAGTTATCCCAAGCATACTTCTCATGAGTGGGAAGGAACTATTGAATGAAGTCAAGAAGGAACAAGAGATGTAGCTTGTTGTGGTGAGAAAGCCTAGAGTCATCCTTACAAACACTTCTATGGATGATTTTCCTGTAGAGATTCAATAATTATTGGATTATTTTGTTGATATTGTGGTGGATGACTTACCTCGTTCTTTAGCACACATTAGGTGTATCAGTCACCACATTAACCTTATTCTAGGAGTGATTTTTCCAAATAAAGCATCATATAGGCTGACACCTCAAGAAAATGAAGAGGCCAAGAATCAAGTTCAAGAGATATTGGATAAAGGTTTGGTCATAGAAAGTTTGAGTCCATGCATAGTACCAACTATGTTGAGTCAAAATAAAGATTGAGGATGGAGCATGTGCATAGATTCTAGAGCCATCAACAAGATCACCATTAGGTATAGATTCCCTTTACCCAGAATGGATGATTTGATGGATTTATTAAGTGGAGAAAATGATTTTTCCAAGATAGACTGTAAGAGTGGATATCATCAGATAAGAATGAGAGAGGGAGATCAATAAAAGACAACATTAAACAAATGAAGGACTATATGAGTGGATTTTTATGCCATTTGGATTAAAAAATTCCCCAAGCACATTCATGATAATGTTGAATGAAGTACTAAAATATTTCATTGGTAAGTTTGTAGTTGTGTATTTTGATGATATTTTAGTTTTCAGTAAGAACGAAAGAGAACATTTGAGACACTTGAAGATAGTGTTGAAGAGGTTGCAGTAGGAGAAGTTGCTCATAAATATGAAGAAATGATCTTTCATGAAGAAAGAACTCATATACTTGGGTTTTGTGATCTCTTCAAATGAATTGAAGATGGATCCATAGAAGGTAATAGTAATCAAATAATGGTCTTCTCTAAGAAGCATATTTGAGGTGAGAAGATTCCATGGATTGGCAGGTTTTTACATGAAATTCATTAGGAATTTCAGTGGCATTTGTGCACCCATGATGGACACTATAAGAAAAACATAAGTCATTTAATTAGACCGAAGAAGATGAAAAAAACTTCAAAGTATTGAAGGGAAATATCACAGAACAATTGATTCTGGTTTTTCCATATTTTAAGAAGATATTTTAGGTGAGATGTGGTGCAAGTGGAGTAACTATTGGTGTAGTCTTGAGCCAAGACAATAATCTTGTTTCTTATTTCAGTGAGAAGATGAATGATACTAAGAAAAATTATTCCACATATGATAAGGAGTTTTATGTGGTGATACAAGATCTGAAAAAATGGAGGCACTACCTTGTTCCAAAGGAGTTTGTATTCTATAGTAATAATCAGGATTTAAAATTCATAAACAGACAAGAGAAATTGAAGCAAAGACATGCTAAATGGGTAGAATTCATGCAGAATTTTACTTTTGTTATTAAGCACATTAGTGGAAGTGATAATAAAGTTGTTGATGCTTTGAGTAAGATAAGTCAAGTTATGCAGGGATTTCAAGTGGAGACCTTAGTGTTTCAACACCTTAAGGAAATGTATCATGAAGATACATATTTTAAAGAGGCTTATTAAGTATGTGAGAACCCTTTGCTAAGGGAAAAAAGTCAGTGGATAGAGTATTTAATCCAAGATGGAATGTTGTTCAAAGGAAACCAACTCTTTCTACCTAAATGTTTGATGAGAGATAACCTATTGAAAGAAAAAGAAAGTGGGAGATTAGATGAACATTTCGGCCATGAAAAGACTTATGCACAACTGAGTTCTTCATACCATTAGCTAGGTATGAGATCCAATGTGAAGAAATTTATTGATAGATGTAGAGTCTTCCAATATGAAAAAGGGAAGAAGAAAAACACTGGTCTGTATTAGCGATTTTCTATTCCAAATAGGCCATGGGATGTTGTAAGCATGGATTTTGTGTTGGGATTCCCAAAAACCTAGAGGGGGAGTGATTCTATATTTGTAGTGGTTGACATATTTTAAAAAATGACACATTTCATACCATGCAAAAAACTAGTGATGCTATTGACATAGAAAATTTATATTTCAAGGAGGTTGTGAGATCACATGGCTTCCTAAGAAGTATAGTCTCAGATAGAGATAGAAAGTTTGTGGGACAATTTTGGAGAACTCTATGGAAGAAGTTGGGGACAAACTTGTCCTTCAGTTCAACATATCACCCTCAAATAGATGGATAGACCGAGGTGGTAAATCAAAGTTTAGGGAATTTTTTGAGAAGTTTGGTCACTGAACATCATAATCAGTGGGATCGAATTCTTCCCCAGGAAGAGTTTTCTTATAATGATTCTTTGAATTGAAGCATTGGGAAAAGTCCATTTCAAATAGTATATGTAATGCGTCTAAGAGGAATTTTAGAGTTGAGATATTTGAGGCATGATGAGTTTAGAAGCGTGAGAGAAGAAGACTTTTCTACAGAGATGAAGAAGCTTCATGAAAAAATAAAGGGACAACTAAAGGATAACAGTTAGAAGTACAAAATTTGAATTGATTAGAAAATGAGAGAGGTTCATTTCAAAGTTGGAGATCAAGTTTTAGCACACTTGAGGATAGAAAGGTCCCCAAGGGGAACATATAACAAATTAAAGATGAAGAAAATAAGACCATGTAAAATCCTCAGAAATTTTGTTGTCAATGCTTATGAAATTGATCTTCTAGAAGATGTGGGAATATCACCCATATTCAATGTTGCAGACCCATACCCTTACAAGATAAATGATATAGAGGGGATAAATGATCAGAAGGTGATCTATTGGGAAAATAAGATGCCCACAACAAAAAATCCATAGATGGATAAAATTGTAGATCATAGGATTGAAAAAAGACAAGGAGAAAGACTTATTTTGGGTACTTGCTGAAGTGGAAGGATCACCCAATAGAGGATGCTAGTTGGGTAACTAAATATGGCATTCAGAGACATGGAAAAATAGTGTAGGAGCTCATGGAATGGAGTCCATGAAATTTTTTCAAGAGAAATATGATGCAAGAGCATCACCATCAACAATTAAATAGGTCGAGTGGAGGAAAATGCAACACCGAATGTGAAAATTTTAAGCTATTTTGAATTCCGAGGATAGAACATCATTTTGTTTTGAAAGGATTGTAAATTAAACCTTTCAAATGTTTCGAGGAAAGAGCCATTACATAAGGCTTATGAAGATTGTAATCATGTTAATTATCTGTAGGGTTGTACAGATTTTGAGCATCAACTCATATATGAATGTAATCACCATTTATTGTAATATGCCTTAGTATATAGGTGTTTTAATTGTGATAGGATAGAACTAAGGTAGTCAGAGGGAAGGCTTGAGAAGCCTCTACATGTATAAATATATACCGATGCCCAAATGAGGACATTGACTATTATCTTAGAGAGATCTTGAATTTTATGGTGAATTATGTTGTAGAGAGCTGCAGAGATCTTTATGAAACTATGCACATATTTTACTAAAGGAATACAGGTAGAAAGGTTTTATTCTAAATGTGTGTTGTTGTGTTAATTTGGATTAATTATGTACATGTGATGTTTCTTTCCGTTTTATTTGTTTTATGTGTCTTATATGCATGAGTATGCTTTCCATGGTTAAGTGTGGAAGCCTTTGATGTTTCTATATGTTTCAATTGATTCTCTTCTGAGATTTATGGTGCAAGGAGTGTGAAGGCCGAGTCAAGATTGACTCAGAATCTTGGAAGAGCTAGCGTGAAATTTTATAGTCAAAATGCAATGAGTGTACAGTTGGTCAGTGGAGAGAAAAATATGGAGAAGAACTGTGTAAGGAGTGTGTCAGTCCAACACTTAGTGGAATTTTTTAAGAAGTGTAAGGAGTGCGTGAGGAGGTTTTTGGAAAAATATCTAAGTTCAAGGATGCAAGGACGGAGACATAGGTATGAAACCTCAAGGAGAAAAAGATTATAAGGGATATTGAGTACAAGAGTTACAGAAGAGGGAATTATAAAAATTCCTAAGTGAAATCTTTGAAGAGTTCAGAGGAGGCGTTCGAGGTTTGAATCACCCTATACGATCAAGATCAAGAAGATTAGTGACTAAAACACATTGAAAGGGGAGGAGTTTTTGTATTGAGAATTCAAATGGGCGAAATCCATTTGGGGAGAGTCAAGATCATCCACAACCGTAAGATATGGAGAAGTAGAGAGGGATTTCACGTATTCATAGGATTTCACACTTGGAGTGAAAAGGAGGTGGAACTCCCAAATTTTTTAAGTCTCTAACCTAATCAAGAACAAAGATCTCTGAAAGACATGTGTCATAATATATGTGTGTCTGGGAGACAGACAAATCGAAAGGAAGGGGGCATTGCAGTGGAACTTTGAAAATCTTTTGAAGATATGAAGAGTAGAAGATATCTTGACCATTAGATACAATGAACACATGGAAAAAGATCCATAGTTTCAGAGAACCTCTACTCCATAGGAAAGGAGATGAAGGTCATTGGGAGAAAGGATTTTCGAAGTCTCGAAGGCCAGGATTCATCCCAATCGTTGATCTAAAGGAGGATAGGTGGAGAAAGGAAAGGTGCTTCAACATTTCACATATTTAGGAGATACAAGGGTTCACAATGCACATACACCTAGACCCCTCAAGTGTGAAACATATCTTGACCATCTATCATTCGAATTGTGGTAGTCCTTGATCTGACTCTTCTGTGAGTTCACAAGTCCAATGCTCAGACAAAATTATGGAGAGGCATTGTGAAGAACCCCTGAATCCCGAATCAACAGAGTTCATACTAGTCATTGATCTGGTAATAGAGTAGGATCCATCTGATCCACTTCAAAGTTTGGCTCTCTGAGAGCGTAGTGTGTTGAAGTTGTTAGAATCACCAAATCTTGTAATTACAAAGTCATTCCTTGTCATGGATTTGAACGAGTCCTATCGACTGTTGATCTTGGTTGTAGTCTGACACTTCACCACTTCGACATTCGTGAGGATCGACTTAGAAGTTCCTTGAGACTCTTGAAGTATGATAGCTCTGAAGTCCTGAATTATTTTTATTTTTTAGGTTTATCCCACGATTTTGGCCCATGGTTCCTCGAAAGATTTGTGGGTGCTCAGCGACCCCCAACGCGAAGATTTTTCACTTGGGAAGAAGAAATTAAGGCATGTGTAGGGAACTTGAGGGCTTATAAAGCACTTGTGAGTTGATTCAACTCCCAAAGTGAATTATCCTTAGAGTGGGAGGTTGTGCAGGCCCCATGACTGTGTGCAGGTCTGCATCACCATTTCTTCTTAAATTTTTTAGAAAGTTCAAAAAAATGGTTCTTAAAGATCTGGGTCCAATTCAATGACTGGCATCTAGATTAAGCTGAAATTTTTGGAGACATTCCAAAGCAAATACATGAAAATAAATACCAAAGGAATTTGGGAAAATCTAATAGGTTTGGAAAGGGGATGTTGATAGGAAAAAATCCATTATTCCAAGAAAATTTTTGGAATTTTTCAGACGATGAAAAGTGATCCCACATCACAAAACTAGAAAATTTAGTTTACTCAAGATTTTCCATACTCATCAAGATATACAATTTTGTTTTAATGACGTTTTTCCATAAGTTCCTAGATTGAGAGATGGTGAGTTTGGCTAAAACTTTAAGTTTGGAAATTTTGTGAAAAGAGCAAAGTTGTAAATTCCATATTGTTGTAGAATATTATTAGAGCAATAGATGGAGAATATGAAGGTTGTTGTGTGTTAACCATCATGATTATTATCATTGTTATATGTAGATTTTTTCTTGTTCCTTTATGTATTTTCTTCTATATTTGACAAAATTTGGCCTTCTAGTAAAATTGCACCAATGAAAATGTGCACTAATTCGGTGAAAATTGACTTTTTAGGAAGCCATAACTTTAAGATCAAATATTCAATTGGGTAATAAGAACAATAATTGGAAATATGATGTAGAGGAGAATAAATTGGAATTATTATAATTTTAATAAATGTGATATAATTCTTCATGAAATGAGAAGAAAAAGGACTTGTAGCATTCATTGAGAAAAATTATATAAGATATATAATTCTAACAAAAAGGGTTGTTTGCACATTTTGCATAATTAGAGGTATAATAAGATAAATTCAAGAACAATATTTCATATCAGAGTCATGGAGGATGCACATCGAGCCTACATTCATGAGAGATAAGACAAAGTCCAAACTATCATTGTGGATAATGTTGAAATAGAATCTAATGGACATAGGAGTAGAGTGGAACCAACATAATTGGTAGAGACTATGAGAAGTATAAGAATGGAAGTATAGATTTATAGAGTTGAAAATGAGAACATAACGAGGGAATGATAGAAGAAAAATAAAATAAATTCTTAGATGATGCCAATATTAAATCAGTTGCAAAGATAAGAAAAGAATGGATTAGGCTCAAGACATGAGGTACAAGGTGAAAGAAATGAAAGTAGAGAAAAATACAAAAGAACCATTCAGTCAATAAGTGTTAGTAGAATGTATAACATCATTTGCCTCCTTACCTGGATAGGATTTTTTATACATCTAAATATTCAAGGTGCAACCCATAAGTGTCTTATGTTAGGCACCAAGCAAGAACATATGAGTTGGAAAGTTTGCAAGGAAAGATTAACATGTTTAAGCCAACATCATTTCATGGTGAAAGGGAATGGGAATATGATGTTGAAGCCTATATTCTTGGAATCATGAAGTATTTTTAGTTGCACAATTATTCATCTAACTTAGAAGCTATAATTGCCACATACCATTTGCATGGAAAAATTTCTATGTGGTAGGATCAATTCAAGAAAGTTGAGCACATTAATTAGAGTAGGATAAATTGGAAGTAGTTCTAGAAATATTTTTAGAAAGAGTATCTTTCAAAGAACTATTATGACAAGAAGATGCAATATTTGTTTAAACTTTGGTTGGAGAGCATGACAATGGGATAATATGAAAATAATTTCTTGGGATTGCTAAAGTATGTGGGGTTTATAAAGGATGAAAAGGTGAATATACATAGGTTTTTAAGTGGAATACCATATTTCTATAAAGATAAGATTCAATATGATGAGCCTATAAATTTGATAGAGACCATTAGAAAGGATAAGTAACTACATGAGAAAGGCAAGGGCAAAGCATCTTTGGAAAAATCTTGGAAGGATAAGATGAAGGAGAAATATGACTAGAGAAGGAAGGGATTCAAACCTGCTTTCAACATAAACAATCCTAATACAAATCCAGAAGATTATCCTACTAAGAATGAATCCAAGAAGCAAGTCTCCATGGGAAAAATTGGAATAAAACCAATCAAATGTTGGGATGTAAAGAAGATAACATGTACAAGGATTTCCATCACATAGAATACACAATGAGGAAATTGCACAACATCCAAGAGGATACTATAGTAGAAGACATGGGAAGAAATATTCCAAGAATATATGCAACCTTGGAAGATCAATAAGCAGAACAAAAATCCCATATGATTGAGGTGAAAGGTAAGATAATTAATTAGTGTGTTTATATTTTAATTTATTGAAGAGAAACCCACAGTTAAATTGATCCTAAAATAGTGGACATATATCATTTGGAGAAAAGTAAGATTGAAAATTCATGTTTGGTTCAGCTATCCATTAGAACGAAAAGAAGGATCAATGAGACTATGAAATATTGTCTGATAAATCTAAATGGAGTGAGTACTAATACTAATATGAATATCATACCATTAGGATCTTATGATATCCTATTTGGAATGGATTGGTTGGAAAAAAATCATGTTTTCCTAGATTGACATAACATGACATTTGCATGTCTTGATGAAGAGGGAAAACATAGCACTGCAAAAGGATTTCCAAGACCCATTTCTATAAGGGATATTTTATCCTTACAACTCAATTGATGTTTCAAGAAAGGATGTCAATTGTATGCAACCCATGCAGATGAGACATAAAAGACCAAGGAAAGTATTGAAGATTATTCAATATTGCAACACTTTGAGGATGTATTCCAAGAAATACCAAGATTACAACCAAAGAGGGATAAAGATTTATCTATTGATTTAGTACAAGGAGTTGCCTTGATGTCAAACACTCCTTACAAAATGAGTACTACATAAATAAAATAATTACAAATGAAATTGGAAGAATTGTTAAATAAAGGGTATATACACCCGAGTGTTTCGCCTTGAGGAGAACCAATATTCTTTGTTAAAAGGAAAGATGGAACATTCAGGTTATGCATTGGTCCTAGACAACTAGATAAGCCATTGTGAAGAAAAAATACCCTCTGGACAAAATTGATGACCTCTTTTATCAACTAAGAGGAGTAAAGATATTTTGAAAGATAGACTTGAGATCAGGATATCATAGGTGAGAATCAAGGAATAAGATACCAATAATATAACTTTTAGAACTAGGTATGGACATTATGAATTGGTAGTGGTGCCATTTGGATTGACCAATGTGCCAATTGTATTTATTTTCTTATTGAATGGCATATTCATAAATTATTTGGATAATTTTTTCATTATGTTCATGGATGACATACTTATATATTCTAAGTATAAGGAAGAGCATGAACATCAGTTGAGATTGATGTTGCAAGTTCTAAGGGAGCATCAACTATATTCTGACCTAAAAAAGTGTTATTTTTACCGAAAGTAGATCCATTATTTGGGGCACATTATTTTATAGGAAGGTATAGTAGTATATCTAAAGAATATTGAAGCCATTATAGGATGGCTAGCACCAAAGAATTTTTCAAAAGCTATATATTTCATGTGATTAACCAGATACTACAAGATATTTATAGAAAGGTTCTCTAAAATAGTTCATCCCATCACCTCTTTACAAAAGAATCGAATTAAGTTTGTGGACAACAAAGTGTGAATAAAATTTTAATTTGTTCAAATAATTACTTACTAGTGCACCTATTTTGAAGATTGTTGACCCAAATGAGAATTGTGTGGTATGCATATTTGCATGCAAAGAAGGACTTGGTGGAGTCCTCACTCAAAATGGACATGTCATCAATTATGAATTGAAAAAGATTAAAGAACATGAGAGGAATTATCTCACACATGATTTGGATCTTGTTTCCATAGTTCATGCATTAAATATGTGGAGGAATTATATAATGGGGAAGAAATTTGAATTTAGTACATACCATGGTGGTCTGAAATATCCTTTTGAGAAACCAACTTTAAATGCTAGACAAAAAAGATGTCTAGAATTTTTAAGTGACTATGACTTTGACATCAAGCATATCAAAGGAAATGAAAATAGAGTTGTTGATGCACTAAGTAGAAGGTTACATATTATGCATTCTACAACTATTGGTATGCACAATTCAGATTTAAAGAGAATAATTTTAGATGTTTCTTTTACATACCAACATTACCTATAGGTAAAAGAAATATTGCAGTAGAAATTTAAAGAATATAAGATGAAATAAGATAGAGTAATTATGCACAAAAAAATAATTTATGTTCCTAATTATGGAGAATTAAAGAATTCAGTATTAAAAGAAATGCATAATGTTTGATATGTCGGATATCCTACTTACCAAAAAACATTGCAGCAACCAGAAGCCGATGCTTTTGGCTAGGAATGAAGAAGGATGTTGTCGATTACATTACCATATGTATGGAGTGTCAGAGAGTGAAAGTTGATATTAGACACCCAACAGGTTTTCTATAGCCATTGCAAATTACAAAGAAAAATGGGAACCGGTGACCAATGATTTTATTACTAAATTTCCTAGGACAACAATGAAACATGATTCAATAATGGTAGTGGTGGATAAATTGAAAAAGTATGTTCATTTTGTTTCCATAAAATTTACTCATACAATAGCTAATATTGCAAAAAACTACATGAGGTAAATTTCTAGGTTGCATGTAATACCTAAGGGAATTGTTTCAAACAAAGATACCAAGTTTACTTCAAACTTTTGGAGAGGATTGTCCAAAGGATTTGGTACACATTTAAATTTTAGCACAACATACCATTCACTTTAAGATAGGTAGACATAGAGATTCAACCAAGTACTCTATTGATGTGATTATGTACCTTGCTCTTGTGCACTTCTCTGGTGGGTTTGTAGGTCCAACGAAGTCAATGGCCCATTTCACGAATGCCTGTAGGATCATTTATGGTGCTGTTGACGGTTGAAATTGTCCGTCCATCAATTGAGAGAGTGGAACTAGTCCGAGGTTGTCTAAATAACCCAAGCCGTTTGGAATGAACCACCCTGACGAGTTTAATGGCTCCGTTGGCCACCCTAAGGTCTCCTAAGAAAACCAAAGAGAAAACTAATCTAAACTAATCTAAATAAAAGAAATAAAACAAACTAATACTAACTAAAACTAACTAAAACTAAATAAAAGAAACTAAACTAACTAAAACTAATAAGACAAATTAACTAAAAACTAACTAATACACTAATCTAATTAAAACAAACTACTAAATTAAACTAAGACTAAATCTAACTATTCTAACTATTATGTACAATCTACTAGTTACTATTATAATAACTCAAATCAATTATCTAATTGTCAGCTGCAATATTACTTATTCACAAATGTACACTATAAACAACCTACAACTTTAATTAAAACCTGCAAAACTCATGTATTTTCTTCCCTAAGACAGCCAAGAATCTCTTTTTGATTTTCTATATTTTATGAATAAGAAGTAAAACTACTGAAATTAAACGATCTAATATATTTATTGAAATTAAACAATCTAATTAAACTAATATCTGAATTAAACTACTTAATGAAAATAGTAAACAAAAGACTAACTGACCTGGAAATGCTCCAAGTCTGCCCTGTGTATGATGACTTCTAAGCTGGTCAGAGAAGGTAAACTCACACCGGTTAATCCCAAATCTTTTCGTAAACGATCGGCTGTGCTACTCCTTGAAGTGTTTTACAGGACAAACAAGACATAAAAGAAAATCATAACAATCTTATGATTTTAAATTCCTGCAATAAGGGAAACCTGTTATGCAAAAAACTTATATATAACAATTCAATTTATGAAGAAGATTAACCTGTCATTCACAAACTGAATTAACAATTGTTATGTCTTTTATCTATTTGGAAGAGACAAGATATGGATAACAGTGACCAAAATTATATCATTTGCACATGATTTAGATAGCTAAAGTAATCATAAACCATAAACAAATTGATATACACAACATAAAACAAAATATTGATATATTGACAAGCTAAAGCTGTGACAAAACACTAAATTCTGCTTCAGTCTGTATTATAACTCCATATCCTTGTTCTCCCATGAATGAGGATTATGATTATTACAAAAATCATAAGTATATACATGTCTCTTCACAAGGTAAAACTTCCTTGTGGATAATATCAAATTGTTTTACATAATCTGGGAGATATCCCAAAATCACCCAAACTAAGAAAATAAAATGCAAGTGAAATCTTTGAAACATCCCCTAACTGCTCAACAACTCAATTGCAATTTTGAATTTACCTAGAATAGAACACAAATATCAAATTAGAAAGATATTTCAATAACAAAACACTAAAAAATTGATCCTACAGACTTAGCTACAAAATCATCTTATTCTGTAGCTAGTCTAAAATAGCACACAGGACCAGATAGCAATCAAATGAAATATTTTTAAAACAATTGAATTGAATTTAATTTTCTTTTAATAAATATCCAAAATGAATCACTATAATTCTAATGAGTTTATCATTCAAATTTAAACCAAATCAAAAAGTGATTCAGACAAGACAGGCTAAAAATACTCTGTTTTTTTAGTTGCCATAAAATATAGTCAAACCATAACAGGACTGTTTCATATCAAATTAAATTAATGGTGAATCATATCATATAAGATACGATTTAATTTAACACAATCATAATCGATACAATCGTAATCAAAATTGATTTATTACGGCTGTAATAATGTGCATACGATTCATAATGTTTCAATCAAATACCAATATGGAAAAACTGATCCGATTATTGCCAAACATTCATAACATCATCAAACTTCACCATAGATTTGAATCGTTGAGCGTTTACATAGTCAATTAGACAGGATCACATAATGATCGTAACCATCAACAGCAGTGATAACCATAAACTGGGCAACAATCAAATCGAATTGTGACTGAGTCAAATAAAGAAACAAATCGCAATGCTAGGCATGATCAAATTTAACAATGAATTTGTTGCAATATGAACCGAGATGATAACACGGTAATGTGAATCGAATAGTTGGATACAACAGTTATGACTCACATCTATTCGCAACTTGGTTACACCTTAACAGGATGGTATTCGAATTGGTTAAAAGACATAAAATCACAATAGTTAACCATAATTGCCAACCATATCATCTAGAATATTACGAATTCAAAATGCGATATTGACTGTGTTTGGAATTGAAATACCAGAAATGGCCTGTGTTTAGAAAAGATATTAACAATCTCAATAAATAACAGAGTATCCAATTCAAGCTAAACTAAAACAATCAAATCCAATCATGATCAATCAAATCAGAACTAAATCCAATCAAAACCAATGCGAAATTCGATTAATCAAACAAACTTATATACAATAATGCATGCTTATTAACGAATTTCAAATAGATTTTATGCAGAGAGCTATGATTTCATCATATAAACAGGTGATAATCATATGAGTGCGACTGTTCAGGCTATGCTAGCTTTGAGTTCACAACCGTTGTAGCAGACTCCACATTCTTAAACAAAATCAAACCTGTCGTTCGTTGTTTCTTATCAGTGGATGGCATCTTTGCCTTCTGGCTGGTGAGCTTTGCAACTTGATATTTCATAGCATGAATTCTGGACTGTAGCATTGGCACATCGAGGTAATACCTTTCCAACCACGAGCCACACTGATCACATGGTGGAGCAGCTGGTTCAGATATATTCACTCACCATGATAGGGTCAGGGTTGACAGGAATTTTTGGTTTATTTCTTGCCATGCGAGAGATTAACCAGGCGTTTTTCTTGCCTTTAGAATTTGCATTAGGTTTTACCTTAGGCCTTTTAGCCACGGGTTTAACATTGTCCACATCTGTGGTGACAGAATTGGGTAGGTCAATAGGTGAGTCGGGTAGGGGTGTAGGTAACAGAGCACTGTAAGGCACAGGGGGTACTGACTTGCTCTCGCTCACCACAGGTTTGTAAACCTGTGGTGGGCTTGAGCCATCAAAATCATTGTGTTTAAGAAAATCCTCCCAACAGTCTCGGTGCAACCCCAATTTACAAACCACACGCATTTTAATTAACCCAAAATGAAATAGGTTGTTCTTGGCCTAGTTTTGTTTATACCTTTTAGACATTTTAAACAAACTCCTATGTAAGTAGTAAGGCATATTAAGTTCATATCCCATGAAAACCACAATTAGTCGAAGGTGATACAAGAAAACGAAACCATACCTGCCCTCACAGGTGATAAATTGTTTAGTTATCATCAGCAAGTCATGCCATCGTTGCTTTAGCATATTTGCGGGCAAAACTTTGTCACAGGAGCTCATTCACTGTGACTGGAAGAGCAATGTCCATGGGACATCTTCCACTTTGCAATTTTTTGACCATTTCTGTCCGACAGCAGGCAGACCAGTAGCCAAACTGAGAAAATGCTCATCAATTTCCAACTGCACATCCCCGACCTTGGCTCGACAGCCATCAAAGGTTAATGCAAATTACCGAACCACACCGGGGTTATAGCCATCAAACTTTCGTATGAATGAGAGCCATCCGAATTCCTCAAGGTCACTGTAAGCACCATCGAACATCAACAATGCTTGTCTACCATTGGGTTCAACCCTTACAACTGGAGCCATGGTAGGGTTCAGATTAAACACACAGGAGCAAAATAGTTTGGGCTATCAACTATGAGCGCTCAACGAGGAGGCAAATCAATATGTGCATGCGAAGGTGGTGGGTTAGTTCACCGCCATGCAAAACATTACTGGTAGAGTACAACACTGTTTAATCAATTATGACATCACTCAAACCACATTTATCGGCTAACACAAGGATTTAAACGGTGGATAGTGATACCAAGGCACCATTGTATCGTTTGAAACCATGAACATTCAATATATAATCAAACCCAAAGTTAATACGTTCCATTGTAATAATTCAAACCATTAAATCAAAACCAAAGTTAAATGTTTATCCAATGTACAATTTCATAACTTCAAACCATTGCCATTCAAACTCATATGTTACCATGTGCTTGTTGCATAATATATAATCAAAGTCTTATAACATTGTGACCAATGATTTTATAAAATCGACAAGATAAGAGCTTAAGGATCACATTATATAAAACAAGATTAACCATGACCCTCATGAAATCAAGTATAATTCATAAATTAACATGCTCAATGCGTTGTCAATTTAAACAAAAATCAAGTTGCGCAATCAAAGTAAGAGTAGGCAAATGGACATAGTTTGAAAGAATCTTTTCAGCCATATGATAAACCAATGGTAAAGTGTCCTTCAGAAAGACTATGACAGTCCAAATAACGATGGAGGAGTTTTCACGCTTTCAGTAGTGAAAAATAAATCGAAACCAATTTGCAAATGTCGCATGAAATAAAAATGTCTTTTGTTTGCAAAATGCGACAGAAATTTGAAGTTCAAGAGACATAGGTGTAGGCAGCTTTTAGGGAAATTGAAAAAATTGAATTGGCTGCCAACAGGTGCTAACAACATTTCATCTCTTATGGATGGTTTCCCAATCCTTTGGCATACATCACAAGCTCTGGAATAGTCTTTAGCATCTTTGTGTAAGGTAGGCCACCAAAGGACAACCCTCAGGACCTTTTGCATAGTTTATTTCCCTGTATAATACACTCCTACGATGCCTTCATGATATTTTGTGAGGATCAATGGGTGTTCTACCTCCATAACACATCTTTGCACGATCTCATCTGGTCCCATATTGTATAGTTGACTGGCTATAAGTGAAAAGTCTGCAGCACACACCACTAGTTGTTTCTTCTAGAGAATTGTGTACTCACTAGGTGCCATTCCAATTGACAGGAATTGGACTATGTCGGTGAAGTGGTGATTGATTTTTCTAATGGATAGCAACTGTGCATCTGGTAGTGTATCCTCTAAACTGGTGGGTTCTTCGCCATGTTCCAACCTCGACAAGTGGTCAGCGCCTTTGTTCATTCTTCCTGGTTTAACTATGATCTAGAAATCATATTCTTGAAACAACAAAATCCATCTACATACTCACCCCCCCAACACCGGCTTTTTGACTAGGTACTTCAATGCAGAGTGATCAATAAGCATTTTAAAGTGTCCTCCCAAAATATAGTGGCAAAATTTCTGCAGTGCGTACACAATAGCTAATCACTCTCTTTCAATAGTGGTATAATTAATCTCAGTTGTGGATAACTTTCTGCTAGAAAAGGCTAGAGGATGGTCAATATCTCCTTCTCCCGCTTGTGCTAATACATCTCCTAAAGAAATAGAGGATGCATCAACATGTACATGA
Organism: Picea glauca; assembly: GCA_000966675.3. Classification (NCBI taxonomy): domain Eukaryota; kingdom Viridiplantae; phylum Streptophyta; class Pinopsida; order Pinales; family Pinaceae; genus Picea; species Picea glauca. Next base: position 415,253 of record JZKD02S2082375.1, on the reverse strand, counting down.
AAATCCTGGGTCTAGTCTAGAAAACCCAAAATGGGCGCAATAACCATTTTCTCTATCAATGTGTTGAAACTCTAATGGCATTCTTCAGTCCAACTAAACTGACAATCCTTCTTCAACAACTTCTCCATGGGTGCTGTGATCTGAGATATCCCTTAATGAACTTCCTATAGTAGCCTCTATGTCCCAACGCAGTGCATATCTATTTGAATGTTGTAGGAGGGGGTAGATCAACTATAATGGTGATCTTCGATGGATCTAGTAGTAATCCTTGCTTACATACAATGTGTCCTAATAAAAATCCAAATGGGGAAAATAAAATACACTTCCTTAGATTCAAAGCAATTTGACACTGCCTACATTTATCCAACATTAGCCTTAGACATTCAATGTGATTCTTCAATAAACTAAAGACAGTCCAATCATCAAAATATACTTCTAAAAATTTATGCAAAAACTCCTTGAATGCTTCAACCACCACCCTAGAAAAGATGGTTGGGGCATTCTTCAATCCAAATGACATTATTGTATACTGGTAGGACCCCTAGTCTTTTTCAAATGTGGTCTTGTGGTGATCTTCCTTGGCAATCTGGATCTGATGGTATCCTAAAAATCCATCTATAAAAGAATATACATCTTGGCCTCCCACATTATCTAACACCTTGTCAGTGAATGGTGTAGGGAAGGGGTCATGTAGACAAGCATCATTCAACTTTCGAAGGTATACACAAATTCTGATCTCTCCTATCTTCTTGTCTTATACCACAATAGGGCTAATCCACTCTGATTCTTCCATTGGTTCCATAATCCCTTCTTCCAACATTCTTTCAAGCTCAATATTCACTTTCTTGTTATATTTGGGGTTCAATCTGTAAGGTCTCTGTTTGAATGGTCGAGCATCTAGATTTAAGGGAATCCTCATCTCTCCCATAGGCCCTTTAATGCCCTTCATATCAGTGAACTTGGTTAGAAACAAGTCCTGATACTCATGCAGTAACTCAATAATATTGTCAATGGTGACAACATCCCAATAATCTCCGACATTGGCAATCTTCAGTGTCTCCTCTATTCCAATATTGACTTTCTTAATCTTAATTGGTTGTCCAATGAATAGAATCTCAATTCTTGGTCCTTCCACATCTTTCTAGCCTTTTATTTCTGTGATGTTTACTTTCCTCAAATCATCATCTTCATCTACATTAATGTTGTAACAGCCTTGCAATTTCTAGAGAGGCGCAGTCCATTCATCCTCTTCCTATTTTAAGGGAAGGCTAGATACCTCCTCGAATACTTTTTGTCTCACAATATGTAATTATTGATCTACTGATGGAAATTGACTTTCAAATATGAATGTAGTTACAAAATTCTGAGTCATACCTTCCCAATCTGTAGTGATGAGGCACAACTCTGCTTGGAGGTACTACTTGATAGGTATTGTGTCCACCATGTTGATGAATTTGTGTACCCACTGTTCTTGCAGAATGTCACTTTCGGCCTCTTCGCAACTTCACACATTGTCCTTTGGGCAACTTCGTCCTATGTAGCGAACTTAGAAGCCTTTTACCTGTGCTGAGAATCTCATTGTCATCAAGGTACGACATTGTATCCAATCTGTAATATTTATTTTATGTGTCTCCCACCATCTTATAGGTGTGGCTTTTAGGGCCTCATCCATGGCTATTAATCTCTATTTTATTGGTACATTCTCCTCAAAGTCCAACAAGGATGTTTCTAAAGAATTCAAACCATAAAAGGTTGGTAATTTATTTACTGTTGTGCCAATCCAACGAACTTCGCTGGTTAATCTAGTGCATATTCTTGTGGATACTTCATACATCTTATTATTCCAGATCTCCAGTGCTTCTTTTGAATTTGATGAACATGTTCTCTCACTTTTCCAGCTTAGATTCCCATCGGTTGTAGGATTAATGTAATCCTGCTCTCTGGTAGTTAGCTTGTAGATGTTTTCTAGTGCATATGTGTAATCTTCTTCTTTGATGGGCTCTGTGTATCACTGACCTTCATCAAGATATAAAGGTGCGATGACCCTCAATTCATCATTTTCAAAATTCATGTGTCTCTTCTTTAATTCAACAACAGTTGAGTTATTGAAGGCCCAATCAATGCCTAACAACGCAGGGTAAGGATAGTTGTCATCAACTATTTCAATTACCTCAAAATCTGCAAATGTTCTTACTCCATCGATGTCCATAGGGATATGCTCCAATCATCCAAATGGGTTGATAGCTTGCTGATTAGCCATCCTAAGCCTGATGGGGAATAGATCAACTTTGGTTTTCCCATCTGTGCCCACATTTGTTTTGTCATGGCATTAACCTCCGACCCTAAGTCGAGGACCACATAGTTTATCTCATACTCTCCTATTTGAGAATTCAAATGTAATTCCATATTTTTTCCTCTCTTTTTACCAATTTGGTGTACTTCCCTATTCAGTAAGGGATCTATGTTTCCTAGTTCATATTGTCTGATTAAATTTTGTAACTCTTGTACAATGCTTTGATCCTAAATCAACTTAATACAAGTATGTAAAAAGTCCACGAGATTTCTTGCCTCCTTTCCTTCTCTTGGTGAAGCAGACTGATCAAATTTGTGAGGCATTCCATAGTCTCTTAGTTTTGGTATTTTCTTTGATGAAGAACCTTTGTCTCCTCTAAATTCTTTTCATGTTGCCTCATTCATTTGTCTTTCTTTCTTTTCATCAAAGGCTTGGGTCTTCTCTGCAACTTTCCTGATTCCTAAATCTTCTGTAATCTCCCCTTGGGTCAGTCTGTCTTCTCATGTAACAATGCCTCTTATGGTTATAACATCGACTGTAGGGTCTCCTCCATGAGGTTCAACATAGATCAGTTGCACTTGCAGGTTCTGTTGAGGTCCTCATTTTTCCTGAAGATTATCTAGCAGCACATGACAATCTTCTATAACATGGTCAAACGAATTGCAGTAGCTGCAAGTGGTACAAGGTTTCTAACCATCCCTTAAGAGGTGTCCTGGTTGTGCATAGTTATAACATATGATCGGTCCTCAGCCTCGACTCATTCCTCCTCCTCATCCTCTACCTTTGAATCCACTGCGAGGATTGAAGTTTCCTCTCCTAGGAGAGTTATATTGCATAGCATTTCCTTCTTGCTGTACTTCACCTCGGATCTTATATATGTCTCTTGACTTTTTTTGCATGAAATCATAAGCACTACAATCCCTATCATCATTCCCTACAGACTTACAGAATGTATAGTACAAATTCGTAGGTGTCTGAACATACTTTTACATATAATAGAAGTCACTAGTACGATGTATGTTTTTGCATACCTTGCACTAGGGTAAGGTGACTTGCTTTAAAGGGCTCGGGGCTCCAGAAGCCAAGTATTCATTGAATAGAGGGTAGTGTTCCTTGTCATGACCTCCTGATCTTCATCTAACACACTAGATATCTTCTCTTTTATATTTTCCCTTGTTTTTCTTCATATCTTTGACCTGTAGAGACAATCTAGTTAGATGACTCAGGATCTGACTCATACCTAAGTTGGATTCTACCATAGGGGACGATTCAATCTTCATGGAAATCTCCAATGCCTCATACTACAAAGAAATCTTCTATTGGATCAGGGGAACTATGATGTGTGGTAGGAGGGAAACAATGAACCATTCTTTGTTTTGTTCATCTGGGAACTGGAAAGTTAATCAGCCTGTCAATGTTTTGAATCTATGATCGAATTACCACATAGGTTCATCCACTTTATGCTTGATCTCTTTCAACTCTGTGATACATTGGGATTCTGATTTAGGTTTCCTGAATTCTGCAATCAGTTTGTTCTTGATCTGATTTAATGGCTTAGGCTGTGCAATTCCTTGGACAAGCTTCATGTACCAACTAAGTGCGTAATATCTGAGAGTTGTAATGAACTGGTTTCTTTTGACATATTCATCTGTGACATTATTAATGTTCCATACAACTTCACACATGAACCAGTGTTGATCAGGATCTTTAGATCCATCTCCCATAAAGATACAAAGTCTCATCTCATCCACCATAGATATTACTAGGGTTCCTTACTGAATATGTGGTGGAATACTATGGGCAGTGCTCTGGATGCTCTGGTGACTGGGATTACTCTAGTTTCTTAATACTAAATCGACAGGAAGGATAATAGTACTTACTTCAATGGCCTACATAGTTTCAAAGCCTTTAGTTCCTCCTCGATGAAGCTCTTCATCTTGTTCTTCCTCTATCCCGGTGGGCTCTGAATGTTCTTTGTCCATCAGATCTGCTTCTTCTCCACTATAGAAACCCTCATCCCCATATTTCTGATTAAATAGGTTGCAAGGTGGACCTCTTAGAACACTCTCTCACTACGCGTATGTCCATCTTTTGTGTTGTTGTTGCTGTCCAAATTTTTGAACATTATCCTTTACAGATCCAACCAATCTATTGTATCTTCAATATGTTCTTCTCATGCAACAACATCTTGAGTCTCATCTTCAAGAATTGTCAAACTTTTCCTCTGGGTACCTTAAAGAAATATCTCTCATCTTGGTTGTATGATTCTACCTTGTCAACACCAAAGTATGTTATGTACCCTCCAATGGTACTATCAAACCAGTGATCTACTTCTCGTGATATTGTGCTATCAACTTCCTTGACCTTCTTGATCAACTCCGACATCCAGACCATAGGAAGTCTAGATCAGATATCAAACTAGGTATCGACTAATCTAGCTAGCCACTCCTATAGATCTTGTTGGATTCCTCCAAAGAATATCTCGTGTATATCAGTAAAAATATGCTTCTCCAACTAGTCCTCTAAACTAAGATTAGGGTTCTTGTTATGGGCTTCAACAAAGTCCTTTTCTTGATATTCTATCCACTTTTGAGTTTTTGTCTTCGACATAAACCACCATGACATTCCATTAAAAATATTCTCGTCCCACCAATGGAACCATTTTTTGGCACAGGAGAAGACCCAAGGTTCAGCTCCAGGAGGCACCGACAAACCCTAGCTACTGGCCCTTTCAACACCACTTTCAAAGTATATGCATTCTCACCTGAAGTAGCTATGAGGGGGTTGCAGGACAAATATTTCTACAACCAAGGGGAATATCAAGTGGATCTAACATAGTAACAACAAAGCATTCATATATCACTAATCATCTTGATCTACTCCATGCATCTATCAGATCTACATTAGCAATGCAATAAAAGTATATGAAGGAAAAAGACAAAATACAAATCATACACAACACAAAATATACGTGCTTCACCCTCTCTCTAGGGCTATGTCCACATAACTATGTTATATTATATCGATATAAAGCATACAGTTCTTGTCTTCACTCTAAGCTAGAAGATCTTCCCTTCTCCTATCTTTCCCTCCCCTCCCTACGCACCTATCTAAAGATCTTACAATCCAGAAGGCTCTTGTATGCAACACTTCTCTCTCTCACAATACTCTTTTCTCAATCAACTCAATAGTAACAATAATAACACATCAACCCAAAATTACCAACCCAACCCAGGCCCTTTAAACCTCTATTTATACTTTACAATAATTCACCGACATCCTTAGGCCGAAACCTAAGTGTCCAAAACCCTAGATACCAAAAACCTAGGTGTCTAAAACCCTAGTTCAACTTGACTCATGTTTTCAGGGCTTCACTAGCCTATCTTTCCTTCCTTATCGCGCAGTGATCCAAAGCATCTAATGGTGGCTTTTTCCTCTTTCTGATTCATCCATGATCCTTCTTCCTTGCTTATCTATCATCCCCGATCTCCTCGTGCAACGAATTTATTTCTCAGGGTTCACTCCATCTTTTCTTCTCTTTTTCTCACTTTGACCTAGTATCAGTCATTGTGTCTTCCATGAAGTTTGTTTTTTCCCTTTTCTTCCTTGTTCTTCGCTTCCTTCCATAACTAAGGGCCAACAATGATGACCCTATTTTCAAGTTTCATCATGATCATCAAACAATTTTCGAAAATAAAATATCTAGGTGTTACACATTATTTTCTTCATCCCTATGATCGTCAATGATGTAAACCTATATCTTGCCTTCAAAGGGGTCAGTGGCTTGAGTTCCTGAAGAGAGAAGGGAGAAGAACTTTTCCTGAGAAAAGAAGTTGCATTTTCCTGTGTAAAAACCTTATAAAAAAGGAAGTTCACAGGCTGTCTATGTATTAGGGTGCAAGAATGCCTAATTCTCGCAAGCTGCATCATAGCTAGGGTGCGAATAGTTCGCAGGTTGCACTATAAGCAGGGTGCGAGAATGCTTACATGTGGGAAAAACGAGCATTTTCTCAAATCTTCTAGAAGGAGAAACTTCCATGGTGAGGTGGCATCCGAATGGTTTGGATATTACTCGCTTTCATGATTTAGTGGGATCATCCTAACCTCCTCACCTTATCCTCTTCAACTTATAAAAGGAGAGGAACTCTCATGGATAAGGGGTTCTTGAGCTTGTTATCTTTTGTTGCCTTGGAATTATCAGCTTGGTTGGAGTGGTTTTGAGATTTGCTTTGTCAAGATAGATTGTGAGTAGCTATCAGATCCATGGTCTCAGAATCCTTGGAGAAAGAAGTGTGTGGGGAACGAAGGATAGTTGGAAGGGACCTTACGAC
>JZKD02S2082375.1:392311-408579 GCA_000966675.3 Picea glauca | reverse complement strand
TATGATACAATAATATGATTCTTTCCTATAAAGCTTGTTGTGTTTTATTGTATGATTCCTTGATCACATACATAGGTTTATATTGAATTTATGTTATTTCTATCACTTTGGTTGGTTGTGTTCTTTTGCAATATCATCATTGTATGAGTGTTGGAATGAATCTAGGATGGTGATAGCGAGAGGAAGCGACATTTAAATGGTATGCCGCCCATACCTCTTTAGTTAATAAACTCAATATCTAAAACTTAAGGAAAGTGTCATGTTCTTGTGTGTTTTGTTCTAGATCTAAGTGGATCTAGGGAGATCTGTTAGTGTCCACACCTACTGATTAGTCTGATAACACTAGGGAAAACATATCAAACAAATATGAAATTTTGTATAGTCAATATGAATAGTGAAAAGAGGGTTTGATTTGGATATAGCTGTTGATTTATAAATATAGACAAGGTAACGTCAACTGATTGGAAAGGAGACCCAATTTGAAGTCACGTACAATTCTAAAATCAATTCTCATCCTTTACTATCTAAGTGTAGGAATGATTTTGAGATTGGGTCTGATAAAAAAATCAAGGGATGAGTTTTCATGGACAAGACACAACTTGAACATTGTGACCGAATGAAAAATAGGGAACCCATATAAGACATATTTTTAAAGGAAGAGTGATAAATAAATCAGGATCATGATTTGATGATCGGTCTTGATCTAGATATTAGGAACTAAAAGAGTTCGGACCATAGAAGCAAATAAATCAATGTCTTTTAAGTAATAAATATCAAGAAAAGGCTAAATGAAAACTTGACAAGTTAAGCATGCAAACCAATCTAACTTTATGAATTAAAAGAAACAAAGAATGAATTAAGGAGATAAATAAAAAAAGTGTATATGTAACTAAAAAGAAAGAAGCATATCCTAACCGGTGACAAAAGTGGGGTCCCAATGTTTTTTTGAAACCTTAGGGGTTCTTGAGGGCTCAACAGATTTCAGTTTTTGGTTATGTTTTTGTAGATAATGGGAGTGTTGTAGAGTATAAATACATGATTTTTGGATTCTCTTATATATAGGGAGTTGACCTTTGTGATATTATTTCTCTAGTTACCAAATTATTCTCTGGAGATGAGAGAATTAAGCATGTTTAGGTTGTTAATATACCTGCATGGGTTATTTTTTGTTTCACAAGTTTCGTATTTCGGGATCAAGGAATTGAATTGTACAATTATTTATCATTGTGATTTTGAAGGACTTGATCCACTTGACTTCATATTGTTTGGAGATATGGTTATCATTGTATTATGTTATTAATAGTTCATGACGATGTGTCAAATGATTTTGGTCAGAGATGATGACTTAACAAATGATCGAGTTTGGCTGATTTATTAGGATTTGGGGTTATGTTCCTTTATATTGACAGGTGATTAGCATTATTTGGATTTTCAATATGTTGTGCTAACATCTTATGTTGATGGATATAGTGATAGTTCTATAAAATACAATATCTATATTATGGAATAGTGGGAGACTATGGTGAGTAGATATGTGATATTTGATGAGGATGTGAGGTATTTCAATTCATAGGGTTCTCCTTCAATGACTGAGAAGAATGAGGAGGTTGTTGTTCTAGAGATGGATTCAAAGAATTGAGATGATTTAGATTCAAAATTATATAAGGTTATATTATATGTGGAAATTCCCTCATCTACTACTCCATCTCATAGGAAGCTGAGATGCATTCCTTAGACATGAACAGAGACATAAGAGCATGTAGGAGCACTCAAAATTATTGTGAGGATGAGTATTACACCTAGGAGATATGATACTAATGTTGCAGTAGTTTCTTCCATCCATGATACTTCCAAATGTCTCGAGGAGGAGAGGTGTCATGCTTTAATGGAGAGTGATGTTCGGTAGATAACAATATACCATGTGACTGTAATAGGTATAGATTTGTAGGTTGTATGTTTGGTTGAGTTGTACATGGATTCAATAGTTGTTGGTAAAAACACTTTCCTTGTAAAGAGGGAGTGTTATCTTGTGTACTTACTCCAAAAGTGTTTACACCATGTTAATTTATTCAGTAAGTATGTTGACACTCATTATGAAAACACCAGTTAAATTTTGTAGATGATCAAATGTGATTTATAATTTGTATGTAGTTTATTCATGTCAATAAAATTATCTATAAATATTAGTTGAGTGTGCTCTTAAAAAAATGGTCTCAACTAAGACATTGATATAAAGAGAAGGATTAGTTTGAATGAGATGCAAATAACTCTTGGAAATAGGTAGGACTAAGGAAGTCCTAACAAAGGGAAACTTTTGGAACACATCCATCTACATAGTAGAATCCTACATCGATTAGTTGAAGGAGAATTCCCTCTGAAAGTAAATCATATACTCAAGAGACTTCTTATTATAAGTTATTGAATTCCACTCAATCCCAAGTAAAAATCCAGATTAGTAGATGCCCATTTCTACATAAATATGGTGAAAACAAAAAAACCAAGAGAATTCAAAGAAATATATTCATATTGTGATATTATTAATTCATAAACCACCCTAAAAGCATATAAGATTCCTTTCACAAGGGATTTTTCCTCTACTTCTTTCCATCATTTTTATGAGAAGGAAAAAGAAAATAGAGAGTCATAATCGGATGTTGGATACCTAATATCTCTCAAATATTGGAGAGAGAGATATCTTACACATTTTTTTAATTACACTCAATGTAAAATGATGGTATCAATTTATAATAGATTTTACATTTAGTAATAGATTTTACATTTAGCAAATAGAAATAGAGGCAAGTGAAGTTTTGTTTCATTTAAAATCTGTTGGTCCATTATCATGTTGAACTTTAAATATTTTCCATTTTACTTCCCTTTCCATGGTCAATTCCATAAATTCAATTTTAGATCATTCTAAATTATTAGCAATTTAAATTGTTATATTTCTCTAATTATATTTATAGAATTGTTTTCCATTGTAATAGGAGAACATTGTTGTTAAATTTCATTTCCTTTCATTTTGTCTTGATTTTTCTTGTTATATTGTTATATTTTAATGTAATTATAGTAAAAAAAGAATCGTTGTTAAATTTTATTTCCTTTCATTTTGTCTTGATTTTTCTGGTTACATTTTAGTGTAATTTTAAATTCAATTCCTAAAAATTTATAAGGCTAAGGGTCCTCTCTTTATTTTTTTAAATAGAGATATGGAGACGTGCCACTTACAAAATCATATTCTAATTTTATGGTTGTTTTATTTAATTTTGATACTAGAGTTATGGACATGAACTCGGATCAAATTCAAAATTCATGTAGCGATGATACCCATACATGAGAGAGAAACTCTAATAACTATTAAAAAATCATGCTACTATAGCAATAGACATTTTATGGTATCAAAATTCAAACCAATCTTGTTGTGTATATGATTAGAATGAAACAAAGATATTATAGACTCGAACATCCTATTATAATAACATATCTAGGTAAGGGGTGGTGGGTGTAGGTGTAGGGGGGTTTATTTTTTACGTGGAAGGAAAAAAGAAATAAAGTTTTCCTGATGGATATGAATCACAACAGTAATAAGGTTGATGCACTAGTTGTTTCAAGGGACTAGCTATTATGAATCTAAAGGGATCTAAAAAGCAATAATGGTTAGGGAGAAACAATAATTCTACTATTCCTATATCACAAAACCCTTATCAAAAAATTCAAATTTTTTAGACATATATAATGAATTTTTGATGTTGATCCAAACTGAGTGCAAGAAGTTTGTGGCCGAAAACATGGAAAGTGGGTCAAAAGGAACGTCCACTCTAGCAATTGCGTCCACATTATTAGGAATGTTCACGTGCTCCTAAACCTATAGGTTTCGAAGTGGTTTAACCTCCACAAGGATTTCCACGTAGGTTTAGTGGCAGGAATGCACGCACGTTCCTAATAACATGTGTGTGTTCCTAGGAATTTGCATGCATTCCTAGGAACATGCATGTTTCTAAGAACATGTGTGTGTTCCTAGGAATGCGCACATGTTCTTAAGAACACGTGTGTTTTCCTAGGAACAAACACACGTTCCTTTTGTTAAAAGTTTTTAAAGGGACACGACTTCGATTTGTGATCATTCTACACAAATCACACTTGCATTTTGTTTGTTATCGAGAAAATAGAGAGGAGAAAAAAAGGAAGTATCTTGCCACTGTGTCCATGTCTGTTTTATTTATCTTATTTTTAACCCAATTTAGTCTTTTTTTCCCAAGATTCTAAATTAAAAAAAATAAATTGTAATTTTGTATTTTAATTAAAAAACCAACCTAATTTACATGCCATGGATTTTAAATTGTAACCTATATAATATAATGGAACCCCAAGAAAATGTAAACTACTCATAATAAAACAAATAATATCAAAACCCCAACCCATCACAACCACCCAATGTAAACACTCAAATTGATGAGGGGTTGTCTACATTAAGAACCCTTGAGGAACAATTAAGGGATACTAGAGAGCCTAGGACAGTCTCCTTGGACACTTCTTTGGATATCATTCTGAATTCCATTGTAAGTGCTCAAGGGAAATTGACCTCTACTTTTTATTATATTGAAATAATGTATGAGTATTATAGCACTGGTTTGGATAAAAACCATGTCAAAGAAATGGCCATTTCAAAACAATGAATATTGTCTATATTTAACAATCCTATAAATGGGAAATAGCTACCATTGACCAAGAAAGACATCTCAATTGACTGGTGCATCCATTCCCAGATTTGTCAAAACTGGATCTATAGGTGGTACATGGTTTTTTATCAAACTCCCTACAATAACATGGAGATTCCCTTATATTTCATGATAAATTTATGGGCTGAGTTTATTTTGGGTAAGCATGTCAACTAGGTTGACATTGGTGAATTTCAGGGGGTGGGTTGAGGGTCCACACAATACTAAGAGAATGTGAGGTGCTACTCTATGTTAGGTACTCTTGCCCCGAGGTGAAGGCCTGACCCCCCAACCCACCATCCTCCTATTGGACATATATTACAATAGGTACTATTGGCCACTTCATCATTAACTCGTAGCCTAGTGAAACACATTAGCTTTGTTGTACTATCTCTACAGGAGGTGTCTACCAGTGACGTTGATAGAAGAGTTGGAGCTTCAACATGCACATGATATTATAGTGAGGAGAGGGCACATGGAAATAATAGTCCTCAATGCGAACCTCATAGATGCTCGAGCTGTGAGAAGACATGATATGGGACTATAGAGCCCAGTGTACAACATAGCTAAATTTCACATGGTATTCTATCGCATGTTATACATGGTCCATAAAATGTATGGAGATTACGAGAAGATGATGAAGATGAAGGAGAATAAAAAGGAATAACATGCATATGATGATGTTTGAGTAAACCAAGGGGATGGAGGAGATCCTCCTGATCCTCTATCTTTGCCTTCAAGTTCTAGTTCTTCTTCCTCTAAGAATTCTCATCACTCTCAACATTCTAACCATAAAGGCTCTTTTAAGAAACCATTATTAAATCTTGATGTAATGTTTTCTTTACGTATGTTTAATGGAAATGCTAATCCTGAAAAGTTAGACAATTGGATCCGATAGTTTGAAGTATATTATCATGTTCAACATATTGATGAAGAGGAAGTTAAAGTGCAATTGGATTCTCTTTGGTTGGAAGGCACTGCTCTCGTATGGTGGGAGAGAAAGCTACATGACAGAAGTAAGTGTGGCAATATTCTTTCCTCATGGTTGGATTTTAAAACAGATATAAGGAAGAAGTTGTATCCATTAGGTTATTTACATAAATCAATGATGGAATGGAAAATTTTGAGACATAGTAGAGGTCACACTATACAAATTTTCACAGAGGAATTTAGGAAGAAATTACTTGCACTAAACATCCCTTTCCATTCATATGAAACGCTAATGCAGTTTATTTGTGCACTTCAAAATTATATTCGTCATACTTTACTATTGTTTAACCCCACCAGTCTTGACGAAGTTTGTGTGCAAGCCACTCACCTTGAAACTAGGTGTAAGAATGGAATGGAGGAAAATCCATTCAAGCACTCTAAAACCATTTCAATGGAAAAGGAAATGGGAAGGACAAGAGGACTGTTGCAACAAATAAGAAAGAAGGAAAACCCTTTTGCAACCATTGTGAGAAAATTTTTCATGATGAAGAACACTGTTGGAAACTACATCCAGAGTTAAGGCCAAAGCAATTTGGAGGCAAGGGGAAGCCAAAGACCATTGCTATAGTGAAGCATGATCTTGGATCCAATTCAGGTGATGAAGAAAGGATCACAACAGTTGGGATGCAAGGTAAAGATTCCTTTTATTCATGTTCAAGTTCTTTAAATGAATCACATGATGATGATAAAAGGAGAAGTGCACTATTCCACCTAAGAGTTGTATCGAAACATAGGAATATAGACACATTATTTGATCTAGGTTCCCAAGTCAATTTAATATCAGAGACACTTGTCAAGAAGTTGGTATTAACCACAAGACCTCACCATAAACCTTACCCTCTCAGTTGGGTATCTGATAAAGCAACATTAAATGTCACTAAGCAGTGTAGGTTGAGTTTTTATATTGATTCTAATATGATATATGAAGTGGATCTAGATGTGGTTCCTTTAGATGTTTGTGGTATTGTATTAGGGAGTCTCTATCTGTATGATAGACAAGTTATGTTCTTTTGAAATGAAAACAAATACCATCTTACGAAATATGGAGTGGAATATATCATTAAATCTTACAACATAAAGGACAAATCAACACTTGTTAGTTCAACCCAAGTAAAAAGAGTTATAAATGCTAACAAGAATCTAGTACTCATGATTGTAAAGGGGGAGTGCCATGATAGGTCAGATGTTGTTAATTTTCTGTATCCTTTACATAATAATGAATTTCTTGAGATGAGATAGGTCTCTCAGTGGGAATGAATGTTCTAGGTGGATATTGGTGGCCACCCACCTTTTTCGACTAGCTCAAAACTATTTTCTGGCAATTTTGGCAATTTACTATTTTTAGCAGGTTTTAACTTCTGGGGCCATTTTGAGGGCCTAAATGAAGGTTTTTCAAGATATAGGTTCTAAATTATATTTGGAGGAATTATTTATCCCCCAAAATGAATCTCCTCAATGATACCTTTCCAACGAGCTATCACACGCCTAAAACAGTGATCGTATGCAAAAGTTACGACCTCAGGAAGTTGATGTACTCACTTACCCAAACGGGGCCCACATAACTTTTGGTGCTTCATCTCCTGGGGTTAGGTTTTTGTATGTCTAGGACTTTTGGCATTCTCGTTTATTGTAAAAAGGCCTTTAGAGCCTCATTGTAGTCATCTTCTTGCGAATACGAGTAGCCGTCACATCTCTTCTCAGAGATAAGCTGCCACCATTCTAGCGAGTCTTTCACTCTGTATTTTTACAGTCTCTGTACATTTCTTTGATTAATAGAAATCATGTATTATTGTATATCTATGTTTATGGTTGCATCTATGATACATTTATGTTATATTATTGAATATTTGCAATATCTGTGTGCATTTCTTTATTATATCTCCGCTCTCATTTCGTGCCAAAAATAATCCGGATCAAGGAATCCAGCAGAAGACCTTTGACACTTCAAAGATCGACATTATGCCAATGCTCACCTTACCTGACCTTCAACAACCATACAAGTTTCATACCAGTGCCAGTACCAATGTCATAAGAAAAAACATACTTTTTGGATGTCCTACTGTTACATCTATTATTTTGAAGAATGTTTCCTTATCTCATATTAGTAATGATGAATCAGATACTAATGATGAAATATCCAAATATGTATGTGGGATCTTCCAAGGTTTGCAGGACAACTTACTCCATCATTTGATTAAACCTCGCTTTCCTTCCTACAAGGAAGTGTATGTAACTAAAGAGGCTTTGTGTGACATTCCCAAAAATAAAGAAAATAAAAATATTTTTTTTGAATTTAAATTGTTGGAAATTTATTTTCGTTTTTAGTAAATTCGAAATTGGAATTTTTTTTCCATTTATGGCAATTCCGAATTTCGAATTTTATAATTGTAATAAATGATTTTGACTATTGGGTAGATATCTGATTTGTCCCAACTAGATATTGGTCAATGACACTTGTTAAAAGACAGAATATTTTATATTGATAGCAGGAAGACAAATGGAACAACCATGTTACAAGTAGTTGACCATGACTCCATGAGTGGGGAACATGTTGGAACTACCCTTGGGATGATTTTTACAAGTGGAAAACTAATGATTTGGCCATTGGAAGCCCCTGAAAATCAGGGATTTAGGAAGCTGCAAAAATCCGAAGGAAGGGAAAAGACCTAAGCAAGTTACAAATAAGAATATGTGAGGAGGCAGGACGTTGCTAAGTATGTTGGAGGAAAAGAGTCTAGTTTTTTCATTTTTCCACTTGTTGTTATGAACACTGGAAAGGTGTGAGGCAAGGAAAAATGGATTGAATTGAAGGACTATGTTGCAGAGGGATTGCCAAGTTTTCCCTTATGGACTCATGGTCAAGCTAGGGGGTGAATCGAGCAAGAAATTGTGGTTGCTTGGTTCTATGGTTGGGAGGAACGTGGTTGTTCCCTTTGTTTTCTCCGCAAGATAGTTCAGATATGTTACTCTAAACTCCATCTGTCTGAATGATTTGTTTGTTAGATATACTGTTCATGTTATAGTTATATAGAAATAAGTTTTGGTTTTCTTTTTGTGTTAATGATCGTATAACTACTTTAAGTCTTTTCCTATACCTAGATAATTCGATAGTATACCTCTATTGGATGAATTGGTTGTTGTTTTAATGGGATCCTTAACGATGGTATTCATGGAATAACCTAGACAATGGCTATTCGAGAACTCAGTAAATAAACGATAGAATTTAATTGTAGAATTATTTTCTAGAATGTCATTTTGATTTCATAAAAATATATATAGAATCGAATACCTAACAATGAACGAAAAGAAGTATTATATGCGTACATACGATTCCAAACTTTAAACAGAGTCGGGTATGAATATCAATGAACAAACAAAGTGTATATATATATATTTCCAAAATTTTAAACAAAATTGAGCATGAATATCAAGGAACGAACATAGTATATATATATATATATATATATATATATATATATATATATATATATATATATATATATATATATATATATATATATATATATATATATATATATAAATATAAATATATGTTTCCAAAATTTTAAACAGAATCGAGGATGTATATCAACGAATGAACAGGGCGATTATATATATAGTTTCCAAGCCTGAAACAAAGTCGATTATTATAAGTAGAAGACCTAGATAAAGACTTCATGGTATGTGTCATTGCAAGTAAAGAAGGGCTAGGAGGTGTCCCAACTATGGAAGCACATGTTATTTGTTATGAGTCCCGGAAATTAAAAGAGCATGAATGAAATTACATCACTCATGACTTAGTACAGAACCTCCTCTACGAAAACACAAGAATGAAATGAGACTGCCAAAACCCTAGATGGAAGATCACCACCCTTAACCATTTGGATGTACAATCCATGTGCTAGGGATTGAATGGCACATCAGGATTGAAAAGAATAGGGGACGAGGTGTCGTGACTGAGGCCAATTAAATTCCAAGTCAGATTCTTAACTCCCTTGACAGATGCACCTACCTTCCTTAAATATGGAGGATATGTAGTTTAAACAACAGTATAACCATGAATTTCCAGTGTACATGATCAGTCGTTACACCTCAACTCTTTGAAGTGCTCCTCTCGTTACACCAACATAATGAGGAGGGTAGTTAGTTAGTTATGCAATGATCTAAGCGGGGCGAGTAGGGAACCGATCGTTATGGTGGAAGACCCTAGTCGTATCGTAACCAAAACATCACATTAGAGAGAAGTGCGTGGTTACCCACCCTTAGTTTCACCTTTAATAATCGTAGTCATCTGGGTACACCCTTAGTCCTAATGTCAAATCAACTAGGTAAGAGTATAGGTAAATTAATGTCAGAGTTATAATATATGTGTGCAAGGTCTGCTCCAACCTGACTCCCTTAATTAAGAGAGTGGAAATACAATCTTTGCGTATGGGAAAATAAATTTAAGTATGAACATTTATATAGTATGATATAGGGGTTTAGGAAAATGCCCCTTTTGTCATTGAATCTTCTCATTGTGCTAAATTAATATGTTCAAGGGTCACTCCAAGCCAAAGGAGATGTAAGCACCCACCTTATGAAAATTTAAAGGATAATGTCCCTAGAAATTTTATTTTTTTATGATAAATTTAAGGTTTATTACATATGGTATCAGAGTGAAAGTTACAACACTAGGCCTGAACAGGACCATTGTAGTGCTTAGTATATAATTATTTTTTTTCCTTCCCAAAAAATAATAAATTGTGTGGTTACAAACAAAAAACTTTCTCTGTTTTGGTGAATAAGTATGACAGCTCGAGACAATGCCGAAAACAGGATGGAAGAAAATCCACAATAAGGACCTCCTGGAGATACAAGGAATAATAGTGATGGAAACTCACCCACAGAAGTATTGGAAACAATGAGGAACCTGATCGTCGAATTATAGATCTTTAAAGCCGACAATGAAAAATTGAAGAAGGAACAACAAGAACAGGAGGAGATAAACGAAGTCCTGCTGCGCAGTATAGTGACCAAGAAAATCCCAAAAGACAATAATAATAATGAGGAAGTCAGCAAGAGAGCCTCCAAGAAGTCAAGGCCAAAAATAGAAAAAGGAGATAGTTCGTCTGAAGGAACACCTCTAGCTGAGGATGGAACAAAAACTAACAGAAAAAGAAAAAAAATAGACCACCTTGAAAGAGAATTCAAAAAGATTAAACCCGCTACCTTCGACAGGGAATCCAGGATAGGATAAGAAGCAAAGGCCTGGTTATTGGACATCAAAAAGTATTTCCAAATCTATAACTATTCCAGCAACATGAAGGTTAGGATGGACATCTACAATCTGAAAGGGAAGGCTAGTATTTGGTGGCAAGATCTGAAATTGGCCAAGGGCCTAAAGGAGAAATAGTTGGAATTGTCTAACCTTAAGAAGTATTTTAAGAAGCAATACCTTTCAGAAAATTATTATGAAAGAAATATGGAGGAATTTTACGAGTTACGACTTGGACAGATGACGATGGAGGATCTTATAAATAAATTTCTGGATCTGCTAAGATTCGTACAATACATCTGTGAGGATAAAGTAAAAATTCATCGATTTATAAGCTATCTACCACAGTCCTCCAAGGACAGAATTGAGTTTGACAACCCCAAATCCTTAAGATAAGTATTCAAAAAAGTGTGAATGTGATATGACCAATATAAATAGTGGGCAGAGTTTCCCAAAGCCTGGAAAGACAAGAAACAAGATCAAATGAACCAACGGAAGAAGGGATAGCAGCCAGCCCCTTATCGAAATACAACAAAGATTTTTCCAAGAAAGGATCTTCACTCCAATCCTCTGAATTCTCAAGGCAATAGGAAACCAACAAACCTGTTAGCAAAGAGGTTTGGGGACAAATTCCGCGAACCATTGAAGTGTTGGGAATGTGGAGAACTTCATCTCAGGAGGAATTGCCCATGTTTGAGTTCAACAAACAGAACTATTGTTCATAACCTGCAAGAAGCCTCGACAGTGGGAGATATGGGCAGGAGCCTACATTGGATAAATGCAGACGTCAACGGATGACATGTTGACCACCAGTCCTCAGTGGTGGAAGTCGAAGGTAAAATCTAGGACACTCAAATTTCTGTTTTAATTGACCTCAGAGCAACATTAATCTATATTACTCTGAAAGTGGTAGAGTCGAACAAACTTAAGAGACTAAAGCATGCAAAATCATGGCTTGTGCAACTAGCGACAAGTACAAACAGGAAAGTGATTGACTACATTTCAGATTTTGAGTTCAGCCTAGATGGTCAAACTATAAGGACCAATCTGAACATCCTACCACTAGGATCTTACAATATGATTATTGGGATGGACTGGTTGGAATGACACAAAGAAACATTAAATTGTTACACAAAGATACTTAGCTATAAAGATGATTCTGGCACCACCAGGACAACCCAAGGTATACCAAAATCGCTATCAGTCAAACAAATTTCAGCGATGTATCTAAATAAACGTGTGAGAAAAGGATGTCAAGTTTATGCCATCCATGTGACGAGTCTAGCAGAAGAGAAGGTTAAGCCAAATTTGGAATACTTTCCTATCCTATGTGATTTAAGAGACATGTTTGTAGATGAGATACTAGAATTACCCCCTAGAAGGGAAATAGGCTTCTGCATAGATCTGTTACCTAGTTTTGCCCCTATATCAAAGGCGCCTTACTAGATGAATCTACTAGGACTGACAAAATTAAAAATACAATTACAGGAATTGTTGGACAAAGAGTATATCAGACCAAGTGTCTCACCTTGGGGAGCACCAGTCCTCTTTGTGAAAAAGAAGGATGATACTCTAAGATTATGTATCGAATATAGACAACTAAACAAGATGACTATTAAAAATAAATACCCCTTACCAAGGATAAATGATATGTTCGATCAAGTAGGAGGGGCCAAGATCTTTTCAAAAATTGGACTTACGATCTGTTTATCATCAAGTTCAAATAAAATATGAGGACATAAACAAAAATTAATTTCAGACAAGATATGGACACTACGAGTTTGTAGTCATACCTTTCAGACTCACTAATGCCCCAACCACGTTTATGTGTCTAATGAACAATATTTTCAGTGAGTACTTGGACAAATTCATGGTAGTATTCATCAATGATATCCTGGTCTATTCAAAGATGGAGGAGGAACATGAGGAACACTTAAGAATAGTTTTGCAAATGTTAAGGAAGAAAAATCTATACACCAACTTCGACAAATGTGAATTCTATCAGAAGGAAATACAATACCTTGGGCATGTAATTTCAGCAGAGGGCATTGTCGTAGACCCGGAAAAGATGAAATCCATTATGGAATGGTCGATACCTAAAGATGTAGTGGATATATGGTCATTCATGGGAACCCCCGGATACTACCATAATTTTATAGAAGTGTTTTCCAAGATAGCCTACCCTATCACATCATTACATAAGAAAGGAACCAGGTTTAATGGGTCATAGAAATGTCAAGATAGCTTCAACAAACTAAATGAATTATTGACAATGACACCCATATTAAAATTAGAAGACCTAGATAAAGACTTCACGGTATGTGTCGATGCAAGTAAAGAAGGGCTAGGTGGTGTCCCAACTCAGGAAAGACATGTTATTTGTTATGAGTCCCGGAAATTAAAAGAGCATGAAAGAAATTACGTCACTCATGACATTACATAATGGGCAAAAGATTCCTATTATTAACGAACAATAGCGAGGTGAAATACCTGTTTAACCAACCAGATCTTAACGCAAGGCAAGGAAGGTGGTTATCCTTCTTAAGCGAATTCAAATTCAAAGTTAGACATATCAAGGGAAAGGAAAACAAATTAGCAGACGCTTTAAGTAGAAGAATCCATAGGTTATTTGAGATGAACTTTAGCAGAGCAGAAAGTGATCTAGAAGAAAGAATAAGGACGGTAGGTGTTGATGAAGAAAACTATACCAAAATGATGGAAGAATTTCCAAATATTACCGCGAACTAAGATAAATCAGATCTAAGTGTCGACGAGAAGGGACTGCTACGATTTAAGAAAAAACTTTACATACCAGATTCAACAGGGTCAAAGGTGACAATATTGGACAAAGTGCATAAGAAGCCATATTCTAGCCACCCAGGGTACCAGAAAACAATAACAACACTCAGGAAACTATTTTATTGGCCTAATATGAAAGGCTAAAGATTGGAATACTTGGCTAGATGCCAATATTGTCAGCAAGTTAAGGTCGAGCACCAGCATCCAACTGGCCTCTTACAGCCATTACTAGTACCAAAATGGAAATGGGAGACTATATCACTCGAATTTATAACAGGTTTGCCTAAAACTCAGAAACAGAATGACTCGGTCATGGTTGTAATAGATAAACTCAGTAATGATGTACACTTTATTCAGTAAAGTCTACTTTTAAACCTGTAAACATTGCTGAAATATTCATGAAATAAATCTTTAAACTGCATGGTAATCCTAAAATGGTGATTTCAGATAGAGACGTAAAATTCACCTCCACATTTTGGAAAGAATTGTTTGCAAGGCTCCATAACAACTTGAATTTTAGTACAAGTTATCATCCAAAAACAGATGGACAGACTGAAAGGACAGACCAAATCATAGAGGATATGCATCGCATGTACGTAAGAACAAAACCAAACAAGTGGGAGGATTATATACACTTGGTAGAGTTTTACGTATAACAATGGGTACCAAACTTCAGCAAAATTGAGCCCTTTCAAAGTATTGTACGGCAAGAAGTGTACAACTCCAATTAGCTGGGATAACCTAGATGACAGACTCATGGTTAGACCCGAAATGCTCCAAGAAATGGAGAACATGGTTAGAAAGGTACAACAGAACTTGAAAGAAGCACAGGACAGACAAAAGAATTATGCAAATAAAAAAAGAAGGCACTTAGAATTTCAAACAGGAGACCATGTTTATTTAAAAGGCAAAGCCCAAAAAATCTCGTTAAAGTTAGGGAACTGTGCCAAGTTGGCACCCAAGTTTTGTGGGGCCTTCTAGATACTAGCTCTAATTGGGCCCATAGCATACCAACTTGCACTTCCAGCTAATCTAAGAATTCATAATGTATTTCATGTTTCAATACTGAAAAAGTATATTCATGACCCAACTCATATGATTGATTGGAACTTGGTGTAGGTGGAATCTGAAGGCAAGTTCTAGGTGGAACCCTTGTGCATTCTGGACCGGAGAGAAATAGCACTTCGGAACAGAGTCGTCACTCAGGTAAAGGTGCAATGGAAGCACTTTAGTCTTGAGGAGGCCACTTGGGAGTTGGAAGGAGAATTGCCGAAATCTCATCCAATCCTGTTCTAGGAAAGGAACGAACACTGAGGATAGTGTTTTATTTAAGGGGGAAAGGATGTGACATCCCCAAAAATACAGAAAATGAAAATATTTTTTTTTAATTTAAATTGTTGGAAATTTATTTCCGTTTTTAGTAAATTCGAAATTGGAATTTTTTTACATTTATGGCTATTCCGAATTTCGAATTTTATAATTGTAATAAATGATTTTGACTGTTCGGCAGAGATCTGATTTGTCCCAACTAGATATTGGACAATGACACTTGTTAAAAGACATAATATTTTATATTGATTGCAGGAAGACAAATGGAACATCCATGTTACAAGTAGCTGACCATGACTCCATGAGTAGGGAACATGTTGGAAATACCCCTAGGCTAATTTTTACAAGTGGAAAACTAATGATTTGTCCATTGGAAGCCCCTAAAAATCAGGGATTTAGGAAGCTGCGAAAATCCGAAGGAAGGGAAGAGACCTAGGCAAGTTACAAATAAGCATATGTGAGGAGGCATGATGTTGCTAAGTATTGTGGAGGAAAAGAGTCTAGTTTTTTCATTTTTCCACTTGTTGTTATGAACATTGGAAAGGTGTGAGGCAAGGAAAAAGGGACCAAATTGAAGGACTGTGTTGCAGAGGGATTGCCAAGTTCGCCCTTATGGACTCATGGTCAGGCTAGGGGGTGAATCGAGTAAGAAATTATGGCTGCTCGGTTCTACAGTTGGGAGGAACGTGGTTGTTCCATTTGTTTTCTCTACAAGATAGTTTATATATGTTACTCTAAACTCCATGTATATGAATCATTTATTTGTTAGATATACTGTTCATGTTATAGTTATACAGAAAAGAGTTATGGTTTTCTTTTTGTGTTAATAATCGTATAACTGGTATAAGTCTTTTCGTGTACCTATATAATTTGATATTATACCTCTGTTGGACGAATTGGTTGTTTTTTTAATGGGATCCTTAACGATGTTATTCATGAAATAACCTAGACAATGTCTATTTGAGAATTTAGTAAATAAACGGTAGAATCTAATTATAGAATTATTTTTTGGAATGTCATTTTGATTTCATAAAAATATATATAGAATCGAATACCTAACAATGAATGAAAATAAGTATTATATGTGTACATACGATCCAAACTTTAAACAGAGTCGGGTATGAATATCAAGGAACGAACATAGTGCATCTAGGTATATATATATATATATATAT
>JZKD02S2082375.1:365703-384670 GCA_000966675.3 Picea glauca | reverse complement strand
GAATTAAATTGTTATTAAATTTTATTACTATGAAAAATTAGATTTCGAATGTGCTAGATGAAGTAATTTTTTAATTTTACTGTTGTGTTCTAATTCAATGGTTGTTTAAATTAAAATAGAGCCATTACAATTAGTATCAGAGCTTAGTTGAAATGCAGGAGCCTTGAGGGCCAAAGTCCCTCCCGCCTAACCTGCAAACCAAACCAAACACATCATTAAGTGATAATATATATATATATATATATATATATATATATATATTTATAAATGCAACAAGAATGGAAAATGTAAAAATATGAATTTACTGAAGTAAAACAAACAACTAAGTGTTGTTACACAAACCACCTCTTGAAGCACGACCTATCTTAATTTTAGCTGCCCAAAATTTACATCGAAGCAATTTATTTCAAAAGGGAAGCAATCCTATAATTTGTGCCTAAAAGTTTAAACTTTTTTAGGGTGTTTTATGATTATGTTAATCCCTAATCCCTTTTATTTAGCAACAATTCAGCATAGTAAATATTTAGTAGCAATTCAGCAAAGTAGTAAATATTTAGTAGCAATTGGATGGCTTGGATACCATCAAACATGTGCACATCATCAATGAAGGAAACAATGCAAAATTGGCGATATATATATATATAGCAAGGCTTGTTAAGACATTCAATTCACATGTAGTGCCAGAGTACAGAGGAAATGAGATGAAGCCAAGTATAAGATGTATACCCAACGGAGATGGAATATTGATTGTTCTGGAGTCTTTGAAAATCCCAAAAATATTCTGCAACATTATTCAAAACAAGAAAATAATCTGACACTTTAAACATACCACCTTTTCATAATCATACACACCATCTTAAAACATTGTCAATAGTTATATGTGGGAAAACATGATAAATAAACCTGAAGGATGTAGATACCGATAGAAGGGAGGATGCGAAAATATTATACCAGGATATTCATTAGTATGTAGTCAGTAAAAAGTACCTTAAAGACAACACATATATTGGATGTCAATAAAGTTTTACCCAAATTTATTCGCACGAATTCTGATTCAGGAACCGAAGGTTTCTGGGCAAACACATGCCTATTGTATTCTAAGGCGAGAGTTAATCCAAATCAGTCCATTTTGGTGTTAAAACTGAATGGATGTAATCAACAGTCTCATCACCAGCTTGTCTAATTTTTCATGATGACTCTGGTCAATCACCGAGCTTTCAAGATAATATGGAGATATCTCCTCTTTCACTGCTTCTGGAAATTTGGATAGTCTTCTGGTATTTCTATTCATCATAACCTAGGTGTTGGTAGCTCGTGCAAGTATGCAGCCAGTTTTGTGGTCACGAACAAGCCAATCACTCCTTGAACTATTTTTCCCTGATCCAGATACACAAGTATCAATTTCCACTAATTCTCCCCTTTTGGAAGTTGCTACTCAGCTGTTAAGTATTGGAGATATCTTCGGTAAATTCCTTTCATATAAAGCAAATTGGATGGTTAACTAGAGAGACATGAAGGTCATCGCATGTAAAGGAGGCAAACCATTACAATGTAAGTGCATTTGGTAAGAATTGCTCAGTTACTCAGTAACCTGAATCCAAGTGTGCCTATAACATTTCAATGTGAGCACAAGCCTAATTAATCACCCACGTCCACCATTAGAAGCTATTCTCTTCGCAAAGGAGAATATCAAAGCAGATAAATAACATTTCCAACGGTAGAAAGCAATGGCGTTATTCTGTCCACGAATTAAATCCGAATAAAATCAGAATGAGAATAATAAAAAAAATGAATAGCTCATAGCCACAGATCCTTAGCTCAATGATTATAGTATTAATAAGGCATCCTTCTCTTTTCTGTTCCCAGATCCGATAAAAAAAATGAATCAACCTTCGTGCATGGAGTAAATGGCGGGCCTTGCCTGCGTCCGGGCCGTGGCTCTCATGCATGAAATCACCCAGTCATCAAAGACAGATTTCTGAATTTGTGATTTTCACCTACATACTCCCAAATAATGCTTTAGCTGTCAAATTCGACTTGTAATGATCAGATTAAATCTATTTGGTTAAATATTAGGTTATCTTATTGTATCAAGTTTTCTACTCTCTTTCCATATTTAGAAATCCAAATCCATGTTTATAGGATCTGAGATATTTTGTAAAAGATATAAATACCTGTCATTTGATAGAAGAAGGGGTTTGATTTTGGATACAGGAACTACACCTTTGTAACATACTTTTCATATGATAATATAGATCACAAGTTTCTCTCTCTATTAATGTTAGATTTCCACCCTTCTTCTGTACTCTTACTCAAGTTGTTTTAACTACAAAATGACTGTCATCTCATTAGTCAGTTCATAACTTGATTAATAGTTTCTTACACTGTTTATTAAACCCATCATTGTGTATCTAGTTTATAATCATTTTCTTCTTCACCCACTTAAATCTATTATCTGATTATTCATCCTTGAGGGCATTGGTTTATTTGATTATTCATTTTGACCGTCTGGATATCATATTTTAGTTGAGTTATTCCATTGATCCACACATACAAAAACACAAAAACATGTTTACTTTAAGTTACCAAGCATCTTTAACTTACAACCTCAAAGTGTTTCTTGGAATGATAATAGTACTCACATGGTCTGATAGTCTGTTGACTTGGAACTTGATCATATTTACTGGCTCTTTGGTTTCTGGTTTTTTTTTTCTTGAACCACTTTTATAACCTAAACCATTCAACAAAGAAGATCTTTGTTTTCTCAGAATGTCGTTTAGTTCTGCTGATGCTTTAATTCTTGGAAGATTTTGGAGATACAATGCTTTAAACTTCTCCAACTCTTTTCTAGTTTTTACTACCTCTTATTCCAAGGCTTCACATCTTTACTTCTTCTATGATAATTGTTGTTTCATAATGTCCTCTATTTTATTTGTCTCTTCTAATTCCACTTTTAGAAGGGAAAAGTCTTCATCAAGTTTTTTATTGTCTTTCTTGAACTGTATCAACAATTGTTTTTGCCTTTTCTACTTAGATCTGATTCTAGAAATTTCTTCTAGGGAACTGATCAGTTCTCCTTCTAATTCAACCAAATCCTCTTCATGATTAACATCAATTCCTTTGATTTTATGATCATAATCCTCTTTTTCCATTAGCATAAATTCATTAACCTTATCTTCACAAGAAGAGTCACTATCTGTGTCTCCTGAAGAGTCATCATTGTTTACAAAAACTTTTTTTTACCAAATCTCTTGGATTTGTACTTCTCTTCACCTTCATAGTTTTGGTCCTTCTTCTTGTGTGGAAAATTAGATGCAAAGTGTCCTATAAGTCCACAATTAGAACATTTGAAGGGAAACTTGCCTTGGTACCTGCTCTATCCTTTCGTTAGTCTTCTCACAAATTTTTCTTTAATTTCATCAGGCTCAGAATCCTCATTCTTATCTGCTTTAAATGATGCTTCTCTAGAGGTGGGTTTATCTTTAAATATCCTCATTTCATATGCAGTCAATATTCCTAGAAGTTGATCAAAAGAAAAAGTTTTTAGATCATTAAGTTATTCTATAGCAGAGACCCTTGGGTTGAACCTATCTGGCAGAGATCGCAAAATTTTCTGAACTAAAGAGACTTACTCAATTTTTTCACCAAGTGCTTTCATTGCATTTACTAGTTATTCAACTCTCAGAAAGTACTTCCCAACAGTTTCATCCTCTTTCATCTTTAGTTGTTCAAATTGTAATCTATAGGTTTGAAGCTTGGCATTCTTTACCTTCTCATTACCTTCATAAATTCTAATGAGTTTGTCCCACATTTCTTTGTTAGATTCTAATTGCATAACTTTTACAATTTTTTCTTCTGAAAGCCCACTCAGAATAACATTCATAGCCTTAGCATTGAAGATGAATTATATTCTGTCATCCTTAGAATATAGTACAACTGGATTTACATAACCAATCTCTACCAGATCCCAAACATCTGCACCTAAATCCATTATGTAAGTTTTCATCCTAACTTTCCATAAGGAAAAGTTTGTTCCATTGAAAAAGCGGCCCTTATTGGTTGAATTTATTTCATGGATAGTCATGTTTAAGATCTAGGATATAACCTTAGATAAAATCAAACCACTCTCATACCAATTGTAGGACTACTGAGAGGGGGAGGTGAATCAGTTGTTACTGTGCTTAGACAATTATGTCAATTTTAAACTCTTTACATAACACTCAATGATGGTAACAATAATGTAGGGAAGTAAGAAATAGAATATTCAACATCAAACAGACACATGAAATATAGATAGACAGATATTTCCTGAGGAAACCCATAAAGGGAAAAACCTCTTCTTCTTGATATGATAAGTAGTCTTTATTTTTTGTACATTATCATTCTTATGAGCTCCAACTCCTTTTGAGGCTACCACCTCTGTTTTACAAGAAAAAACTTGTTGAGAGCATCGACTCTCTAGTTTCTCTAGCAGCCACTAGAAGAAAGAACCAACTCCCTGAGTGTTCCAACGCCAATTGGATGGAAGCACTAACTTCTAGTCACACAGGACCCAACCTGTATAACAAAGAACAATAGTTATCCCTTGCACCATCATACCACCCTAGTTTTTTTGGCTACAACTAGATGGAAGCTACAACTCCCTATGTTCAAGCACCCACTTGAAAATCTGAGGAAAACAGTCATCCATAGCACCTCCCTATCACCATGATTATAAAAAATCTGTTGCATAAACTTATTATAATAATACTGTGTTTGTCAATGGCATACTAGTCTCATCATTGTTCTGCTACATTGTTCCGCTCTGCTTGCATCAGTGTATTCCTTCTCGCATCCTCTTGATCTTTCTCTTCTTATCTAAGATATACATCGTTCAACTTCTATGCTCTTCTCTTTTCTTCCTGCGCTCAACTCCCATTCTATTCAACTTCTCTTCTTCCTTTTATTACTCTATGCTACCTCTACATTCTCTTTTTGTACCACAAATATCCCCTTACAATTATACACTACATATCATCCTCCCCACATGCATCACCATCGATAAGGACTCACCGCCTCCTCCATTCTTCATTTATTTCTCATGCCAATTTCTCTGTGTGATCATCATCGCAACTCTGCATCCTCTCTGGAATTTATCCTCAATATGTTCTTCACTAGCGAACGTTATCCTGAGATTCAATGGATTCTCTAGCAGTTACAGTCTTCGATACTTTTCCATCTCTCAATCATATCTATGATGAGTATTCATTCCACTAGTAGTTACATCGAGACTCTTCATCTCCTCTCACAATCACCCTGCAGCTCCTCAAATTCTTTGGTAGTTACAAACACTTTGTTCTCATAATTACTAAGAAAACCTCTGTGCACTCATCCCTTTGGTGGATTTTCCTTTCTGAGAAAACTTCACAGTCGGCACTAGCTCTTCCTAATAATTCCTTTCCTTCACATGAGCATCGGAAGTCACCAAAAACCTAACCAACAAGCTCTTCGCGAATTCACATTTTGAGTATCGAGCTATGAGTTGCCTCGATTCTCCCAACTCACAAAAATCTGAAAATGAGCCTAGCATTGCTATGTCCTTACCCAATATTCTTTTGATGTGACCTTGGCTATGACCAGGGGCCAAGCAAAAGAGTTCTTCACAATTTCGCACATCGAATGTTATGATGCAAGTCACCTCGATTCTCCTGACTCGCGAAACTCTGAGGTGGAGCATAGAAACACTAGATCCTCCCTTAACCTTCATCAATGTGACCATGGTTGTGACCATGGGCCTAACTTCCGAAACTATGCTTGCAATATCAATAGTCCATGATCCTCAATGATTTGATGGTCAATATATTTCTCTGACATCGCCTTTCGAAGATTCTTCTGTGAGTTTACTTGATTCTCCCAACTCATGAAATATGAACTTTGTTGTGTCATATCAACGTTCCACAATCCTTCCTCAATAAATGACGATGATCACCTTCTACATTTTGGGATTTCTCATTTCACGAATTCATGAACTTAGTTTTCAGTGTCAAATCAATGGTCCATGATGCTCTGAGATCCAACGGCCCAAATATCCTCTTCACACTTCGAGACTTCGTGTTTCAGTTATAGTTCAATCAATGACCCAGGTCAGTCCTCGATCCAACGGTCTAGATAAAACTTCAAGAAATCAGACATCATGAGTTCCTACAACTCTCACCTTTGACTTTTCCAGTTCATGAGTGAGTGAAAGTTGATCTCTCTCCGCATGTCCTGCCTCAATGGATGGTCAGGATTCTTTCACATATTTGGAGTGTTGAATGACTCCTGGGATTATCTTACTTGAAACTCCACTGGATCTAATAGCTACTAGGCCTTCGTGCTCAGATCCAATGACTGAGATCTGTTCTCCTCTTCTGCATGCTCATCCTATCTGGACTCTGATCTAACGACTGACATAAATTCTCAGATCTTTCATCTTATCTTTTCCTTCCACTCAAAAGTGATCCAACATTCGTTGTCATCTGGATCATTGATCCAACGACCATTGTTTCTCTTTATCATGAGCTTCTCATCTCTCTCACTTAGAAGGTTTTCTAAGTGTTAAAAGGTCTCGAACTTTGCTCCTCCCATGATTTCGTCTCTTCGACCTCGTCCGCACTCCTGGAAACAACTATCTCTCCTGATATTTCTCATTTGTTGCTTTCCTATTTTCCATCATTGTTGCCAATATATCATCCTCGTTGTTGTTCTTACCAGTGCCATCCTCACTATTGTTCTTTCCATCAATGATAAGCACGCTCTACCTATAAACATGCCAACAAATTCGTAGGTGTATAAATTCCAAAATGTTAACCATAAACACATTTCATGGTCTAGATACTCTTGTAGTGAATGAATGCGACCCAAAATCATTCAAAATTCTCCTTGATTCACTCCCTGGTAGTTTCTTTGATCACATTTGCATTAATTTGATGTATTTTACTCAACCCTTTGTAAATTTCCATCATTGATCCTTTGCAATTGATACTGAATTGATTTGTTGGATACTCTTGCAATGATATAACCCATGGTTTGATTTATCCATGCTAGAGGTTTATTGTTAGCAACATTTATTTACATTTTAACAAAACCCTATATTTCTACTCTACATTCATAGTATAAATAAGAAAAAAATGAAAACACTATCCAAATATAACTTTTTGGAGTGGTAGCTAGTATAAATGGAAAGTGATACTATGAATATAAAATGTGGCCTTTATTCAAGACAAAATATCATCAAAAGTGTTAAATGTATAGGTAAAACTGATATCATTTCACAGGCCCATCATTCCCCCTTTCGTAGATTTTTTCATGACCTCATGCACTATCCTGTTCCTCCTATGGAACTCTCAAATGTACATATTTCCAATTATATGTTGGATTCCAAAATTATATATCCTGATAGAATCCAAGTTTCCTATCAACTTGTCTTCATAGTGCAAGTTACTCCATGTTTCTCCAATGAAATTTAGTCTTGTATGGTTGAGTGGAGCACCGGGTCAATGGGTATTTAAACCTGAGCTCAATAAACTGATCCCCATGCCTTTTCATAGAGTTGATATATGATGAAACTCGTGAAATAACATCTTGAAATGAGGATATCCTATAGGATTCAATTTCTCTATTTATTTAGAAGGGTTTGATAGATATCATGTGAGGCAAAAAGATCTTGTAAGGAATGAGTTTTCACAATTTCTTAATGAATAGTAATAGAATGGTTCTTGTGTATTCTAACTCACTAAGAAACCCATGGATCCTTGAGAAATATTTCATAATATTGTATGATAGTAGTGGGAATAGGGTATTCTTCTTGAATCATTAAATATGAGCTAAATTTTTCCTAAGTATAGAATTTATTGGAATCCTTTCATCGGATAAAACCATAGACAAATCAGGGGCCAATCTTCCGAGCACTTCACGACTTTGCGCTTCACATTGTCAGAATATTTCCTGTCTCCCTTCTTTCGAAACCTGAACTAGAAAGTTTCTCTCACCAGATCGACCGTCCACACTCTCTTGCGATCCAATGGTCCTGATCTCCTCTCTCGCGAATCACAATTTTGTGTTTCACAAATTTGGAGGTTGGAATAACTCTATTTTCCAAATTCCATATTTCCCGTTATCCGCACTCCAGATGAACGATATGGATCCATCCTTTGATCAATGGGTGTGATCCTTTCTCAAACTCGGACTTCATGAGTTCTCACGACTCCTATCTTTGACTTCTCGAGTTGTGATTCAGCGAAACATTGATCTCTCGCCACATGTCCCTTCTCGATGAACGACTATGATCCTTTTACAAACTTAAACTTAAAAAGTTCTCATGACTCATATCTATGAACTATCGAGTTACGAGTCAACGAAACATTGATCTCTCACCACGCGTCCCTTCTCGATGGATGGTTAGGATCCTTTCGCGAACTTGGACTTCGCAAGTTCTCGCGACTCCTATATCTGACTTCCCAAGTTGTGAGTCAGCAAAATGTTGATCTCTTGCCATGCATCCCTTCTCGATGGGAGACTAGGATCCTTTCACAAAATCAAACTTCACGAGTTCTCACAACTCCTATTTCTGACTTCAGATTTGTGAGTCAGTGAAATGTTGATCTCTCGCCATGCATCCCTTCTAGATGGACAACTAGGATCCTTTCGTGAACTTAGACTCCGCGAGTCCACCTTCCTATGTAACTCCAAAAGGTAAAATCTTGTGCACTTTCCTCTAGATCCAACAAATGTTGGTCCACGTGCTAAGATGTAACCATTGAAATCTGATCTCCTCCCTGCATGTTCTTCTAATTGTATGGATGTGGTTATAATGGTCCAGATCTTTCACAGTGCTCGATCCAATGATCATTGCTGCTCCTCCTCCTAAGATTTCTCTTTCTTCATTGACTTGGAAGATTTTAGATGTTTCAAAGGTCTCAACCTTCGGTTACTTCCTACAAGCCCTGATGTATGGTCTCGACTTTTACTTTCCCTCCTGAGCTTACAAACTTGAAACAAGTTCACTTCTTGGACCTCATGTGCACTTCTAAAAAGCATTTTTCTCTTCTTAGCTTGGTCCTTAAGGATTTTTGAGTTCCCACTTACTCCTTCCGTTAATCTTCCTTCATCAGATCAAGGGTCCACGACCTTCCTCAATCCAATGGTCCATATCACATCGCAACTTCTAGTTTTGGAATTTTAGTCATGCCAATGTGCGATTATCCCGATGTGTGAACTCCGATATCACCAATTTGATGGTTAAGGAGGGTCCCGATAGATCCTTGTATCTACGGTCTAGGTTACATCACTACTTCAGGTTTCGGAGGATCCATCCCCTTCCAAATGATTACCAACATTCATCGAACTTGCAAAGACTGAGAGAGTCAAGGCACTAATGCCTGTGCCCCTTATTCAAATATAAGGGTCACAAAAAACCTTGGATTATCCTAAACGGGTCTTGTCCATTCACCTTCCAAATGAAAGGATATTCCCTTCTGATACTTGAATCTCACTATTCTTCCTAAGCTTTGTTGGGTTTGAGAGGCTTAATATTTTCGTTCTCTCTCTTGAACATAATGATTAGAAGAATTATTCTGCACACTCCTTACGTTCATTAGTCAACTCTAGAAATTAGGATGGTCTCGATATATACCCACCTTGCATAGGTTCAATACATACATGCACTACCTTTCCTGATATTAATAGACTCATTCCTTATAGTGATTGCAGTATTCAACCTCCACAAGCAGGGAAGTACTCACTCGAGTCTAGGAGAATGAGGAAATTCCCTGGGGAAGGGATTTCGAGGAATCAAACTAGAGCATAAAGGAAATATCAATTAGATGTAAAAGTTCTCAAGGAACGAACACATACTCTTAACATAATAATTCAATACAAAGATCATTTATAGGAATATAAATACAAGCATGCATCCCTTATTTCACAATTCAAAGAACAAGGTATAAAAACACTTATCAAAACCATAAGGTGTGGTCTGATTGCTGAGAGGGGTTCTCATTTCAACCCAACCATAAGCTCCATCACTCCCAATGGATTTATCACTAGACACCCTCGAGCTTAGGCCACAATGCTTTGAGATTCAATCTCTTACTTCCAGCTCAATGGAAGTTAGGGATGAAGGTTACTCTCCTTATCCCAATACTAGAATACATAAGGATGAAGGTTACTCTCATTCTCCCAATATAGGAATAGATAAGGATGAAGGTTACTCTCCTTCTCCTGTATATATAACTATTCTCTTTGACAGAACTTGATGTTTTCGGTTTGAATCCTTCCTCACACCCGAGATCTTCTGCTCTCGTCTCTACACTCTTCACATGTCTTCTTTGTCCACACCCCACTTCCATTCTTTTCTTTTGTTAGTCTCTAATTTTGTCTTGGTTTAGTGAGAAACCCTTATCCTAAGTCTTCCTTACCCACACTTCATTTTTTGTTTCTCGTTGATTTCAATTTTTGTTTTTTATGGTTTGCATTACAGTTTTGGGATAGTTTATTTAAGTTTTATTTTGAAAGACACGATTTAAAAATGAGGTGCCTCCTTGTATGCTTGTTTGAATTTCAAATGTTCAAATTTTGCTTAGTCATTAATAGCTCTACGGGAATAAGCCTATTCCTGTAGTTCCAAATAATCATGCCTTGATACGTGCCTGCCATCCCAATTTCATTATGATGACACAAATCGTGGGTTGAGAGTTCGCATGCATCCATGAAAGCTTGGAAATCATTTCCAAAATTCAACCATTTCATAATTTGATTGTTGTGTACTCGCAGAGGACTCAATTCAAATCACCCTTTTTCTTGATGATTGTTATATTATACCTGTTCTATTTCGCTGAATTCAACCTTGCAATGAGGAATACAGGTATCCACTCAAAGGAACAGTATACACTAACAATTGCAGGTGGAAAATTTGGAACCCTAGGGCACAGTTGCAGAATTGTGATTGATGGCGCCAAAGAGGAGCAAACAGGTTGTTAGAATAGAACTAGAGGGTGTCAAACTTTTTGAAGCCTCTCCTCAGATGGATCAAAGGTTCAGATACGCTGGGTGGTTTGAATTCCTCACCACTTTTCATGGTTATGATGAGCAGGTCCCCATGGAGTTCTCTCTGAATTTAATGGTAACGAGGTCGAAATCGGTAAAATGCTAATGTTAGTAACAAATTAGACTATTGCAAAGGCTTGCAGGCTGGTAGTTGGAGGAGAAAGATGGTGGAAGAAAGATCATGTGGTTACTGAATTTGTAAACCAATTCCTGCTTCCAGACAAGCAAAATCCAAATTGGAGAAGGGGATTACCTCGTAGCTAGATTCGACCGGAATGGCACACAGTTCTGATTGTGGTTCACAGGTATATCACCTGTGAAGGTAGATTCTCACTGGTCTATATCTACCATGTCAAGATACTAATGCATTTAAATGGTGATTACCCGTTAAATCTCCCTTAATTTCTGCTCAAAAGCTTGACAAATATGTCAAAAAGAGTGTAGTCACTCTCCACTAATGCTAAAAGTAGCCTAGTCCATCAAGTCTTGATTAAAACCTTAGTCATGTATTATTTGAACGAATTACAAAATCCCTGGAGCTAGCTCACAGGATCTTTAAACCTATCACTCAGCCCAATAAGCAGAAGAAAGGCAAAGGGAGAAAGACCGTTACACAGAGTCGAGACATCTTCGATGAAACTTCTGTGAAAGACGAAATTTCTGATATTAGGGTGACCAGGAGGAGCAGAAGTAAAAGACCTAGGCGGAAGACAGAAATTGAAATTTTTTCTAACGAAAATGTTAAAGGGTAAAATGATTCAAATAACGATCTTGATACTCAAACTATAGTCAATCTTGAAACACCATCAACTAGTAAAAGGGGTACTGCAACCAAAGGGAAAATGGTTAAAGGTGTGTATGTATCACATAAACCTAAAATAAATTCTACTAGGGTCCCCAACAAGTATAGAATGAAGTCAAAGGAAATGTTCAATCCATCAATCAAAGAAGAAAACTTCATAATCATAGAAGATGACTCTGAGAATGTTGAAGCAAGTACCAGGAAAAGGGAAAAAAGAACTCCATTGCCCAAGAAATCTGTCAGTAAAGGAAAAAGAATAATTTCACCACCTACAGGTTCTATAATGAGAGCTTCAACCAGATTAGCAAAAGGTAAAGAGATGGATAAAGGTACTAGTGAAACTCCTGAACATAAACATGATTACTTTGAAGACTTAGATCACATACCAGATGTGCCTGAAGCTATATATTTAGCAAGTTTTGAGGAAGAACTTAGCTCGGAATTAGTCTCAAAGTACCAAGTTAAAGCCAAGGAACCCAGAGTTTCCTTAAACCTGAATGAACCTGAACCTTTTGAAGAATGCTCAGGATTCAGAGTTAAAATTAGAACCGATAAAGAAAAGATCAAGGAGTTTCAGAAAATAATAAGACAAATAAAGAAGGAGAAGGCGTACATAGAAAAATGGAATGCTCGCCAGCAAGAAAGGATTCAAAGTTTTAAAAAGAAGAAGAAAGAGAAAAGCGCATTGCTCAAAGAACTCAGGGAGATTAATTTTAGACTCTATTGGCACAATGTCGTGCTTACCACAAAGCTCAAACAGAGAAATGCTAAAGCCACTGTTGTGATTATATCCTAAAGGTAACATGGAAATTTTCTACAATTATGATTTAAACGTTTTCCAGGAAATATGGCAAGGCCAATTCATTTTTATCCAGTAAAATGCTAAGACCTCGATCTGTTTTACAAAATCAAACTAAATTCCTATTTTGTAGAGACAAATGTACTGCTGACAATAATTGCAATATCAAGTTGTTGAGCTGTGATCTATTTTGGGATTGTAGAAGCTCTTTATGAGTGAACTACCTTAGTAGATAGATACTATTCGAAATCTAGTCATTAAAGATATACTAGATGATAAGATATAGAAGTTTTATAGATAGTTTAAATAGACAAAAGAAAGACGATGTTCAGGTCGAAAAAATGGAGATCCGAGGGACCTTTTTGTGCAGCACATTGTAAATGAATTTATGTTCAATTTGACACTTAATAGCAAAGGCATATGGATGGTTAGACCCTCTTTTTTCTATTCTGTTATTTCTTTGTTCATGCTTGAATTCATTATTCGAATTGTAATGCTTTTTTATTCTTGACTGATAATTTATACAGTGGAAATTTTACTGTAAAGATAATTTTTCAAGTTTGATATCAAGCTCATAATCTTGTTTCTTTATAATATTTTGAGGCAAGAATTCTTGTGAAGTTGACAAATTTAAGGCTTCACCTTCCTTTTTCTTAATTGGTTTGACTCATCTTTGTGTTTACCTATTATTCAGTCATTGGGATATACTTTGTTTTAATCTTGTTTTTCATGTTATGTTGTTACCTTGAAACTAGTTTCAAACCACCTTACTAGAAAAACCAATAATAAAACCCTCAAAAAACTTTTTCAATAAATCAATGATTCCCTAGCTTGCCCTTAGCAGTCGAGTTCATCCTCAGCAAGATTGCATGTGGATCGAATCCCCTAGTCCGTGGTCAGGTACAAAAGGCTTATAGATGGGAAGTCTACCCCATCCCCTCATTAACTCTTGAGGAGGCCTTCCAAACCTACTAGCCTCACAGGAATTCATTTCCTGGACAAAAGGTTGTTCTGATCTTGAGCAATTTAAATCCAGCATGGTATTGGTTTGCTAGAGATTAATGTAACCACTCTTGGTCCCCTCCACCACCTTTTCATTAGCGATCATGGCCTCTCTTATCAAATTCCCTTCACAACAACCATGCAATACATATTTCCAATTTCTATTAAAATAATAGAATTTACATTCATCGACCTTTTATTCAAAGGTCCATTAGAACAAATAGTCACACCTTTGATTTTTCCATAGTTGCCTAGCCAATATAGTTATATTTATAGAATGGGGGAAACAAGGTGTTACAATTTCCTCCCCCTTAACGAAGAATCGTCCTCTATGTTCTATCTATAAACATGATATGTTTGTACATAATTAAACAACATTGGATATGTCTGTCTCATGGAATCTTCCATTTCCCATGTAGCCTCATCTGGGACACAGTTTTTCCATTGCACCTTGACCTGTGCAATTGTTCAGTTCTTGAGTGAGGTTTCCTTCTTGGCTAGTATGCATTGGGGTTCTGGCAGGAATTCTCCCTCTGGATCCACCTAGATCACAGACCAGTCAATCATATGATTAGCATCATGTACATATTTCTTCACTAATGAAACATGAAAAACATTATGTGCCTTTATAGTGGGAGGAAGTGATAGCCTATATGATATATGTCCCACTTTATATAAGACTTCAAAGGGTCCACAATACCGAGGTGCCAACTTGGCATAAGCTCCAATTATCAGGGAACTCTTCCTGGATCTAACTTTTAGATAGACATGGTCTCTAGTAATGAACTCTCGGGGAGTTCTCTTTCTATCGACGTAACTTTTATGTCTATCCTGAGAAATATTCAGATTTTGTCTTATCTGAACCACTTGTTGTTCCATTTCTTTCACCATGTCGGGTCCGATTGTAATTATGTCTACTGGGTTACTCCAATTGATTGGAATATTTCAATGTCTACCATAGACGGCTTCAAAAGGGCTCATCTTCAAGGATTCCTGATAACCACTGTTGTAGGCAAACTCTACCAATGGTAGGTAGTCTTCCCACTTCTTAGGTTTATGCATTACATGCATCCTTAGCATGTCTTCTACTATTTGGTTCACTCTTTCTTTCTGTCAATCAGTTTGTGGGTGATAGGCCATGTTGAACAACAATTTAGTCTCAAAACTGACCATTAGGGATTTCCAAAAGTTTGAAGTAAATTTGGTATCTCTATCAGATAAAATTTCCTTGGGCATGCCATGCATTCTAAATATCTCCTTTATGAATAGGTTGGCAATATCTATTGGCTTGCAAGTTGACTTGATAGGGATGAAAGGAGATGACTTAGTTTTTCCACCACGACCATAATGGCATAATTTTTCTTGGTCGACTTTGGTAATTCATTGATAAAATCCATGGAAATGGTTTCCCATTTCCATTTTGGGATTGGTAAGGGCTATAACAATCATGCTAGGTGATGGCATTCTTCTTTAAATTTTTGGCATTCTAGGAACTTAGCTAGATAGTTAGCTATGTCTTTCTTAAACCCAGGCCAATAGAATTGTTTCCTAGTGGCCCTGATCATCTTTCGATATCCTGGGTGACCAGTATATGATCTCTTATGCAATTCATCCATTATGAACCTCTTCAAGTCGTCACAGTTTGGAATGTACAATTTGTTTATGTAAGTCAGCAGCCCTTCCTCTATCATTTGGTAGCCTTCATACTTTAACCCTATGGGATCTTGTCGTAGATATGAGGTCACAGTCTTAAGGAATGCATCTGTCTCTTGTGCATTTATAACTCTTTCCCTGACATTTGTTTCACAGGTTATTACTACTGCTAGATGAATCATTTGTATACCTCTTCTAAGGGCATCAACCACCCTATCTTCCTTTCCTTTGATGTGTTTGATTTGAAAATCAAACTCACTAAGGAAATCCATCCACCTAGCTTGCCTAGCATTGAGTTTTGGTTGATCAAACAGGTGCCTCAATCCACAATAGTTTGTCATAAGCACAAATATCCTTCTCAGGAGGTAGTGCCTCCACATTTTTAAAGAATGTACTATGGCCGCCAACTCTAGGTCATGGGTCACATAATTGATCTCATGCTCATTTAATTTCTGGGACTTATAACAAATTGCACGTCCCTCTTGCATAAGGAATCATCTGAGTCCTTCGTTGCAGGCATCTATACACATGAGGAAACCATTATCCGGGTCTGCAATCTTGCGCACGGGTTCATGGGTTAGGATGTATTTCAGTTCTTGAAATATTTCTTCACATTTTGATATCTAAACGAATTTAATCCCCTTCCTTTGAAGGGAGGTGATTGGACAACCATTCTTGGAAAACCCTTTTATGAACCTTCTATAGTATCCTGCTAAGCCCATGAAGGATCTAATATCGGATACATCCTTCAGGGTAGGCCATTCCATAATAGATCTGATCTTATCAGGGTCGACTACTACCCCTTCCTTATAAATGACATGGCCTAAGTAATGAACTTGCCTCTGAAATAAATCACACTTGCTAAACTTAGCGTAGAGCTAATGCTCTCTTAGTACTTGAAGTATGAGTCTAAGATGTTCTTCATGATCCTACCTGTTCTTGGAGTAGATTAGGATATCATCAATGAAATCCAACCCAAATTTGTCCATGAATTTGTTGAGTACATTATTCATCAAGAACATAAAAGTGGTGGGGGCATTGGTGAACCCAAATGGCACCACCACGAATTCATAGTGACCATAACTCATCCTCAAGGCTGTTTTGTTGATGTCTTCATCCTTAATACAGACTTGGTAGTATCAAAACCTTAAGTCAATCTTTGAGAATATGGTAGCACCTCCCAATTGGTCGAAGATGTCATAGATTCTTGGTAAGGGGTATTTCTTTGATCCAGATTATTTTCGGCACGAAATGAGATCGGAGATATAATAAAGAAATGCACAGAGATATCATAGATATTCAATAATATAACATAAATGTATCATAGATGAGACCATAAACACATATATACAGTAATACATGATTTCTATTAATGAAATAAATGTATAGAGACTGTAAAAATACAGAGTGAAAGACTCACTAGAATGGTGGCAGTTTATCTCTGAGAAGAGATGTGACAGATATTCGCATTCGAAAGAAGATGATTACAATGAGGCTCTGAAGGCCTTTTTACAATAAACAATAATTCCCAAAACCATAGACATCGAAAAACCTAACCTTACGAGATGAAGCGCCAAAATTCATGTGGGCCCCGTTTGGGTAAGTTAGTACATCAACTTACCAGGGTCGTAACTTTTGCATGCGATCTCTGTTTTAGGCGTATGATAGCTCATTGGAAAGGTATCATAGAGGATATTCATTTTTGGGGATCGATCATTCTTTTATGTATCATTCAGAACCTAGATCTCTAAAAACCTTCATTTAGGCCCTCAAAATGGCCCCGGAAGTTAAAACCTGCTAAAAATAGTAAATTGCCAAAATTGCCAGAAAATTGTTTTGAGCCAGTCGAAAAAGGTTGGTGGCCACTAATATCCACCTAGATCATTCTTATTTATGGTTTTCATATTGATTTGTCTGTAATCTATGCTCAATCGGAGTGTGCCATCTTTCTTTTTCACAAACAATACAAGCGCTCCCCATGGAGATACACTAGGTCAGATGTAGCCTTTGTCCATCATTGACTTTAGTTGTAGCTTGAGATCAACCAGTTCTGGCATGCCCACTCTATATGGTGTTCTATATGTTGGTACTTCTCCTGATGTGAGTTCTATCGATAATTCGATATCCCTTCTTGAAGGTAAACCTGGTACCTCTATTCCCATGTTCAACTAAAGATCAATATATCATCTAAATAGGAGATAAAAAAATCTTCTATGTAAGGCCTTAACACATAGTTCATTACCCTCATGAACGTCAAATGTGTGTTGCGTAACCCAAATGGAAAAAATAACCATTCAAACAATCCTTTCTTGGTCTTGAAAGAATTTTTCCATATGTCACCTTCTGTAATTTTGATATGATGGTATCGACATCTCAAGTCCATATTAATGAAATAAAAAAAATTTAAGCATATAGGGGCTTTTGCAGTGCAAGATATTAGATATTATTTTTGGGATTAACTGCATAGTCTAAGTCATTAATCTATGACCCATATTCATGAGTATTAGTCGCAACTGACCAATAATTCTCATGATTTGAATAGTCCACTTAGCACTCAATGCATCGGGTGATGCTCACAGGGGTGAAGAAATGGGATTGAAACCAACGAAATGAATCGCATAGCATCAATCATCACTTCCAGGGCTTGCACCCGGTAACCAGAACTTCCCAGGTGGTCACCCATCCCAAGACGCCTCTGGCTCAAGCGCGCTTAACTGTGGAGTTTTTCCCACGATCAAGCCCACTTAGCTTGCTACCCCATTTGCAAAACCTTAGCAAGTATTGTGCCTTATGAACTACCCAGTTAGAGCACCCTTAACTCTTATTATTTAAGCATATAGGGGCTTTATCCAATAAGTGATCAATTATTGGAAGAGTATAACAATTCTTTAATGTAATCTTCTTCATGGATCAAAAGTCAATACACATCCTCCATGTGCCATATTTATTTATAACTGACACAATAAGAGAATCACACAGAGAGGACCTTGGTCTGCTGAGTCCTTTGTTGAGAAAATCCTGAACATGCTTCTTAATTTTTTAATTCTCGATCACTGATAACTTATGCATTCCAATATTCGAAAGAGGAGCATCCTACTGCAAATATATTTCATGTTCGACCTCCCTATTAGGAGGAAACCATGTAGGTTCCTGAAATAACTCATCATAGTTAAATATTTTTTCAACCAAATCCTATTTATGATCTAGATCATAACCTAATAAATCATATGTTATATCTTCTTATTTATGTTACATTATCATTAGAAAAAAATATTTACTTGCACTAACGAGTCTCTTCATTTTCCATATTATCATTGAAG
Source organism: Picea glauca (assembly GCA_000966675.3). Classification (NCBI taxonomy): domain Eukaryota; kingdom Viridiplantae; phylum Streptophyta; class Pinopsida; order Pinales; family Pinaceae; genus Picea; species Picea glauca. Next base: position 366,030 of record JZKD02S2082375.1, on the reverse strand, counting down.
AAACATTAGTCTTGATATGATGAAATTTGACAATAAATTCAACCTTGTCCTTGAAAATGTGATATTTGTTCTCTTCACGATGGAAAATGTCCTTCCAATCAAATATATATGGCCTACCCAAGACTATGTCACAAATGTCAAGAGGCACAACATATAACTCAACTTTGTCAAAGAACTTAGCTGTAATTGCAAATATGATCTTCAGGGATGATTTTAAGGATGGAAATTTGTTTTAAAATGTAAAAACCTTGGCGAATCTTACTAATCCTTCATATGCCAACTATAAATGTTTGCCGATATTTTTGTAAAAATATTCAAATTTATAAG
>JZKD02S2082375.1:349094-365581 GCA_000966675.3 Picea glauca | reverse complement strand
CATCCAATTTTAATAAAGGAAGATTATGATCATAATTCTTAGAGGACTTCTTTTGATGAGAAGAATTTTCAATTTCCTTAGAAGAATATGATGATGAGGATGGTGAAGGGGGATCTGAAGGTCCACCACCTTTTCCTCCTCCTTCTCATTTTATTGAAGATTATCCACTTACGAGATTTTTAATTCTTCATCGCAAATCACTTATTATCTCTCTCATACAATGAAGTGTATCCATCATTTCTTCTGCACTCATGGGAGGCTATTCTCCTTCCTTTCCTTCAGAACCCACCTTATGCTTATGAAGTCTTATTTCAATATCAGACTTATAACTTTAAATCTCTCCTTTACCAGGTTTGAGTTTGGCTCTTGTAAGCATTCACTTGCAAACACTTGTCAAACCTACTCGGATACCATATTGATCCGGAAAGTCCTTATATTTTGATTAGTTTTTAAATACATATAAACGTCTACTTGATCTTTGAAATAATAATGATGACTTCATTATTTTCAATTTATGTGTGAAATACTTATCTAACCAAATACACTTTAATGATAAAAGACTAACAAATAACTGAGCACAAAATGAACAAAAATGATAATATCACATACAAATGTCTGATAACAGAGTTCACCTAATTTGGGCTACGTCTTTGGGCCCGCTTCTAATATATACCTCTTTATTAATGCTCAAATGTTTGTGTTTTGCAATGACCATTTTATGCGTTTCTCAAACGCAAAAATGAGTGCACCATTGGATTCCTTTTGAAAAATCATGAAAAATGAATATAAATTTCTTAAAATTCCATCAAGGGGCCTCTCGGAATGATTTACGATGTAACCTCAAAGATTTATTTCCCTAGGTACAAAATTTGAGACCATACTCTACATATTAATGAGTGCGTGTCGCATCCTTGGTCTGTGTGCCCATTAAATAGAGTGTGGACCCTTAAATTCCGTATGGAATAATAGGAAATCAATAAATGTATTGTTAGGAGGGATCCTAACAAACCCAATCTTATAAAAGAAATGGTTAAATGTTGGGGCATTTATTTGGCAGGTCGCAAGATCAAATCCTATTGACCTTGCCATATTTTATAGCATGGTTTTCATTTTTTATATGGTTATATAGTTATAACCATATACTATATATGGAATACCCATGTGATTTATGACCCACAGTTATATTACATTTTATGTGATCATATGTTGTGGTATGGGTCGAGGGCTTAGTACCTCAACCCTTTTTGTTGCAAGATAAACCTTTTTACAAGGTTAAATATAACTTGCAACATATATGGGTAATCACTAATGTGGTAGCATGATGGTAACATAGGATTTCATAAGGCTTTGGGAGGTCACAGGTTCGATCCTCCAGACACCCAACATAATTTTACATAACCTTAAACATAATGGCCAATGGGAGGCTGCCATGTGGCATCCTCTTATTAGCTTATCCTTGCCACATGTCGACAAATGATTAGTCCACCTAGATTCCAAAACACCTTCGTAGTCAGTGTATGGTCATGCCATGTGGCACATTAGGGTTTGGCCACATCAACACTCTTTTGTATGGTCATTCCACATGTCACCTTGACCCCTTTGAATTTGATCTTTGACTTAGTTGACTTGAACTTTGATCAGCCATATCTTTTGCATACGAGCTCCATTTGAGGAAATTTTTATGTCGTTGGAAATATATCACCGAGATATTTTTTTCGAGAGCATTTGGGATATTTGAATTTTTGAGAATTTATGAACCTTTCTAGACCTCTGGAGATGTTCTGGATCCTCTTAGACCTATACAAGAATTCATGGATCTTCCTGCATCTTTTTTCATGCAAATTTTGTTTGTAGATAGTAGATGGGTATGAATGAGAAGAAAGAGATCTAAGTGCACCATGTGTCTCTATTTTGAATTTCCATTGATGCATTTTGAGGCCTTTATGCATGCAAATGTATATGAATGATGTCGAACTTAATGAATTGAACCTAAATACCTTTCTCTCTACATTTCATGTGTTATGGTTTTAAGGTATGCCTATTTACATTCTTCTATATAGTATTTTGTTGGTAAGCTATCAGTGAATGAATGAACGGTTAATATTTGTAGGTATCCTCTATGCCTAATTTCTTCACATCCTACAAAACACTTATGGTCGATGTGATTCTCATGGCATCTTGGGTGAGATGTTCTTCAATTATTGAATCTTGAAAATGGTGGCACCTATGGGGTTTTGTTGGTAAATCCTATCAAACCCTGGGTCTATACCCGAGTAATGAGCCAATAAATGGTTTTTTTCTTGATACTTGAAGGTTTTGTATGACATGGTGAAGGGAAAGAATGAGGAGGAAACTTCTCGAGAGGATATAAATATTGGATTTCTACGAAGGAAGAAAAGTTTAGACGATGAGAGACTAAGAATATGCAGATCAATATTGAGTGGTGAAAATAAAGGTACATATATCTATACATATTTATATGAAATTTTGTTTTTTGAGTTTCATTATTTATTGTATGAGTGGATAAAGAGTCAAACAACAATTAACGCAATCTTGGGAGCCCAAGAATCACTGTTGTGGGACTAGAATATGGTCCATATGCTGAGATCTGTGGATAATTAGTGGGCCAAATAAGTTCACTTCTTGCTCGACCAGGTTAAGGAAGGGTATATCATTGAGTTTTATATTGAGTGCAATGAATCCTTTAGTGTTTTTGAAGGAATTTTTCCATCGACCTTAGAAAGAGACTATTGGAATAAATGTTGTTGTGGATCAAGATATTGTCATACAAAAGTGGCTAATGTGCATGGATGATGATAGGATGGATGAGTAAACCCCCCCAACATGGAGTGTGGTGGAGAGAGAGAGAGAGAGAGAGAGAGAGAGAATGCATCCATTGCAAGTGATCCAGAAGATGATGAAATGAGTTTTGGAAGGGATGGACCCTAAAGAGAAGAAGAGAAAACGAACCAAGAGATATGAAAGAAGAGATAAGATAAGAAGGAAATACAAACATAGGAGTGGATAAAAGAGAGAAAGGATTGAAGGATGAGGGATCAAACCCAAGATGAAGAAAAAGGAAACCACACTACGAGGATATGCAGGAGATAATTCTATACTTGAGAGAAGCACAAAAGGAGAGAGGTTTTCAAAGAGACACACAGTAATGATTAGGGTATCAAGTGAGGATATCAAGAGTAGTAGGAATACGATTAAAGAATATGAAGTTGTACCCCTTTGGATGATAATATATTTAGTCACATCAAAGGAAGATGAGGCGTTGAGTAACAACGCCAACATAGAAGAGTACGGTGATGGACCCCTCTTAGAAGGGGAAGAGGCTTTATCAATTATGAGTGGGATTTCTAAACTATAGGTAGGAATCTCTTTGGGATTCCTCATCGAAGAAAAGGAATCAAAACAAAAGAACATAAGACAATGTCAGCAAAACAAAAGAACATGAGTGAATGTATAGGTAGGCTAAGTAGAAGATATAAGTGGAATCGAAAATGAAGTCAAAACTAATTCACAAGGAAGAGAATTAGTATTAGTATCAATATCACTGACATTTAATTGTTAATCGGGAGGACACCAGACTAGATTGACTATGGAAAACCAACACTCAACTCAGAGGCTTCCCATGTTTCATGAGACAAGAAGAGATGATGGAGAAAAACATTGGTTTACATGTGAAGCTATACGCAATTCTTCTACGGTTTGAATTATATGCACGACGAGTCTATACCAACTTTTGATATAACACATGCCGTTCGTGCTCTGTGTCAACGATGTATTCATTATTTCGGTGGCAAATGCCGCAACCCTATTAATAGAAAAGAATTCTTCTGTATGTTATGCATTTTCACTGAAGAAAAGTAAATATTCCTTCGTGGCATAGATTAGTATGAACCTTAACTATAAGGATAAGGATAAACCATTTTAGGAAATGCTGTTTAAATTTTGTCTTCCTATTCACTCAGTTGGTTCCATTCCTTCTGAGTTTCACGTGTGGGGAAAACGCCAGAAGAATATATTAAATTTAGAAAGTCTACACGTTTCGCTCTGGCAACAGAGTATATTCATGGAGCCGCTACTATTTATGTTGCACATCCCCGCACTTTCATGTCACTGTAGGGTTCCGAAATTCATTCCTATGAGCATGAAATGAGCGGATATTGTGAGGAACAATGTCACAAGCAAATATGGATCCAGCATTCTCTTCTGCTGGTCTAATTAAAGTCACAGTGAGAGGTTATCATGTGTTGACTGGTGCAGCATTTGCTTACCAATGATTCTGTGCTTTGCAGAAATTACCGAGACGGCATTGCTTTATATAGACATTTGCTTACCAATGGTTCGGTGCAGTCATTGATAAATACGGCAAAGAAGTTTCTTTTGCAACAATTTGGTGATATTGCCAAGTAAGTTTATAACGTCTGGCATGGACTTCTTGTATGCCATAGATAAGTTTACGTATTCAATCCATGGCTTGCATTGATTTTCCGTTTCCGACTACATATCCTGATACACAATAATCATGTCATGCCTACTTGCTAGGAATAAATGTTTAGTTTGTAGGATATTTAGTAGATGTGTAAATTCTGTGGGGGATCTGTATACTGTTATGAACGACATTAAGTAGGCATTCCCAGTCACATATATGCAGTATTTATTTTGGGTTAGTTCTCAATTGTAAATCTTCACATAATTAACAAAATAGTTACTATGTTACCTCACAAAATTGATTTTGATTTTCAGGTTTGCAGAAGATCTGACCAATCTTCCTTTGTCAGTCATTGATGAATTGGAAGTTGAATCATTGAGGCGGTGTTGTCAAGTGATGAATTGCAAGTTGAATCATTGAGGCAGTGTTGTCAAATGATGAACTGCAAGTTGAATTAGAAGATGTACTATTTGATTTTGTTATAAAATGGGGAGAAAACATTATACCAATGTTGAAGAAAGGACATAAGTTTTTTTGTTAGTTATAACCTCAACAATATGCGATTGTACACTGCCAGCTTGCGACAGTATGCGATTGTACACTGCCAGTTGGCGACATTATGTGGTTCATCGTTTCATCTAATACGAATAGGCTCTACACTTTCTTCTTCCTAAGTTACCATTTTTTTGTTTCTTTTTTTGATTTAGTTATAATGTTTATCTGCTATAAGGTTCATCCTTCAATCTAATAAGAATACATCTAATAGGAATATTCTCTATACTTTCTTGTTCCTATATGTTTTCTCTGTATAATCTTTTTTACTTTTTATTTTGTCAATCCTTCAATCTAATAAGAATACATCTAATAGGAATATGCTGTATACTTTCTTGTTCCTATCTGTTTTCTCTATATAATCTTTTTTACTTTTTATTTTGTCATGTATCAGAGCTTAGAATTATCTGTTTTTTTTACTTCTTATTTTATCATTATTTCTTATTTTTTCATGATATCAAAATTTAGGATTATATGTTTTTTCTATATAATTTTTTTTACTTCTTATTTTATCATTATTTTATCATTACTTCTTATTTTGTCATGATATCAGAGCTTAGGATGTGAAGAGTCTGTAAGCCTCTTCACATAGCCTTCTTCACATAACTTGGAGAGCAACTCAATCCTAGGAGCAAGAGCGCCACGACGGGCATAACGAGTAATGGTTTTTAGTCGGGCTTCTATCTGCCCAGATGTGATTCAAGTGCTTGAAGAGCGAATCTACCGAAACAAAATGCGGACACATTTGCCATGCTGCTAGAACCCTATTCAGAGATGATGTTTTTGCTGCAAAGTATAAGTTGTCTTGTGACAAAATTGCCTTCTTCACAGAGCCTCGAGAGTAGCTCGATCCTAGAAGGAAGAGCGCAGAGTATACGTTGTCTCGTCGGAGAGCCTTCTTCATAGAGCCTGCAGAGTATATGTTGTCCCTGCAGAGTATACGTTGTCTCGTAGAGAGCCTTCTTCACAGATCCTAGAGAGCACCCTGGTCCTAGAAGGAGAGCGCACACTATACGTTGTCTCTCGTTGTCTGGCAAAAGAGAGTATACAATCTTAATTCATAACCATAAAAATTAGGGACATATATTTAAGTCAAAAGCTTATATTTATTGGAGATGGACACAATTAATCACCTTTTAATTTAAAATTCTAATCTGATGGCTAACAATTGAAAATGCTGGAATATTCTTAGTGGTACTCCTAAATCAATGAATGTGATTTACTCTTCATAACTTCCTTGTATTTTTGAATGCATTAGTTAACCTGTTTACTTTTTAAAATTTACCTAATCATATTAAGAAATTACTGTACCACCATATGATTGCCACGTTTAACATTAACCTTTGGAATTACCACATTTAAGATTAACTTTTGGATTTCCTCAACTCTATGTGCGTTTCTGCAACAACAACCACTTTGCTACTGTGTTAGTTCTTACACACAAATAATTATCAGACCTAAATAAGAGATGAATCTATACATAGATTTTTAAAGAAAAAAATACTAAAACTTATCAAAATAGGACTACAATTTCAATTCATAACCATAAAAAATAAAGACATTGTAACGAGTAAAGATAAATAAAAATGACACGACTGTACTTACATAAGAGGAATAGTTTGGTCTTCTACCCATGGAAAACCATTTCCCATGGTGGAAAACCTTTGAGGAACACATAAATATACTCAACAAGAGCTCCTACAGAGTTACTCCGTGCGCAGAGAAAACTCACAAGGTAACTTCTCCCGCAGAGCAATCCTATAGGATGACTCCTCACGTAGAGTAAGCCTACATTGAACAACTCTTAAACTATTACAGAGAGCTCGTTCTCTAAGAACATAGCAGGTTTCTTACAGAGAAAACAAGACTTGAGAAATGACAACCTGAGGGTTTCGGACAACCACGTGGCTTATTGGAGAAAAACTTGTTTAAAATAAACGACTAATATCATGTTGTATATTACCTCCTTTGAAACCATTCTTGAAATCAAGATCGAGTACTTCCTCCAGGTTGTGGCTTACTGGAGAAAAACTTGTTTAAAATTAACGGCTAATATCATGTTGTATATTACCTCCTTTTAAACCTCGACGGCTCTTCACTAGACTTTTGCGAGATGTCTTCCATTTTACCTTTGCAAAGTACGACTATCACAACAAACATTAACAAACATTAATATGTAAATTTAATATGAGCTATGTGTTGATTTAACACTTAAGATTTCATAAGAGTATGAAAGGATACTTTGGTTTTCTTTAGTATAAGGAATTTTAATTCGTATACCCTAAATCGTTTCTAGAGTTATATAGTATGCTTGGTTTTCATAAAGAATTATAAAAATTTTATTTGAAAGATATATATTGTTATTCGAAATATTTATAATGTATATTGAAACACTTTATAGTGTTAATAAGTTTATTCTAATGGATATAAAATTGGTAAGGTTTCTATGTAAGTCCTTAGATATCAAGAGTGAATATAAAAGCTTAGAGTGATTATAGGTTTGTTATTAATATCAATAAATATGAACCTATAATATCAATAGGAACCTTAAGGTATAGCATACACATGTCTTTAGATATGTAAATTGTTTTTATACTCTTTAAAAAAAAAAAATAGGATTTATGACAGGGGGAGAGAGATGGGGAAGAGAGAGAAAGGGGGGAGGGAGGGAGGGAAAGAGAGGGAGGGAGGAGGGAGAGAAATAGCTCGATGGAGAGAGAGAGGGAAAGATTCTAAGGGGCGTTATATAGAGAGGGAGTGTATGTGAGTGTAACAACCCTAGTTAAATAATTGCTTAAGGTTTATCAAGTATAATTAATTAAATAATTAACTGTCCTAATATGTATTAGTTAAATAATGATTATTTATTAATAATATTAATTAATTAATTAATTATTGTTTAATATATGTCGATTAATTAATTAATTGATTAATTAACACATTTAATGTTTGGGTAACGAATTAAAGGCTTAATAACTTTTAGTTTATTATTAGAAAACTTTACGTATGGAGGGATAAAGCATTGAATGCAGGTATAGGGTATTGAATGGGGGGATAAGGTATTAAATGGAGGGATAAGGTGGGTGGCATTAAATGCAGGTAGGAGGTGGTGAATGGGAGGAGGATATAAGGAGGCAAAGGCATTCGGGAGAAGGACTTTTGGAAATTTGGGGGAAGAAAGAATCATTTTGGAGATTAGGGACTGCATTTTCAGGGGGCATTTTTCTGGTTTGGAGTTTGGGTGGACTATTACAAGGGTGCATCGGTTGCTGGGAGTTTTGGGCTTGGGGGCCAGGAATCCTCATGAAATCCTGGAGCTAGGGAGTGAGATAGGCTCTGTTCCTAGTTGGTAGGAAGGAAAGATTTGCTTTTGGGCAGAGTTTGGGCAAAGCAGCAAGGAAAGACGAAGATTGAAGGAATAGCATCAATCAGAGGTATGTATTTTCATGATTACATTGTGTTAGGTGGTTAACATCATGCTGTTGAATTTGCTTATATGCTAAATAATGAAATTGTTTTTAAATTGAAAGAAATTTTATGTTAGATTTATGAACTTTATTAGGCTTTGTTAAATTAGGTTCTTACACATGGTATCAAAGTTGTGGTTCTAACTCTTAGAACCTATGGGCCTTCCCAAAGTAGATATAAAAATAACTATAAAAATAATTGATAAATCTAATTAAGTTATTATTTTGGAAATATCTAAGACATTTTCAAAATGTTAGAACATGAAAATCTTTGCCGGAAATTTCAATGCCCGAAATTTTAAATCTAAATGCTTTGACAGGATAATTTGAGCGTTAATCTCCCAACTAGATTGCGTTATCTCTTAGTTCGAGAGTCTATATAGCTATCCCTCCTTTTCTACTTGTGCTTATAATTTATTATAAGAAATAGTACCGAAATAAACAAATAAAAACAAATATATCCCTGTGTGTGAATATCGTTCAAATAACAATAACAAAAAATATATATATTATTCGTATTCTCTGAACCTGCAAACACTTTTGTTAGAGCCATTAACAGAAAATGTATACAAGATCCAGATGTGCCTAGTCAAAGGACATCAATACTATTATGTAGTTGTTTTCTTCGCTGAAACGACCAAGTAAAATGACGTGCTAATGGGTATCGTCTTAACTCCGACTTTTTAACTTGGACGGAGAAACGCTTCGCCACCAACATGTTGCTTGGGATTGAAGGAATCCAAAACCCCCATAATAACAACTTCGAATGACCCTTAATAAAAAAATTGGCAGTGGAAATTCATTGCACGAACAAGCGTTCATAGTTTTCCATGGCCCATCTGTACGCGTTCTCAACAAAGACGCAACAAGATCAATTCAAAATGAAATGTATCTCTATGTTCCTCAATGAAGATATGCAGAACCAACAGAGTCTAGCTCAAAGTTAATCAATGAAAAATCAATTAATGACATGGGTTAAAAAAAATAAAAAAAAAAACAAGTTTATATTTAATGAAGAAGAAAGCCTCTCAAGGTATTAGAGGAGACAACGAAATACCCTGTCGAAGAAAGAGAAAGAACAGTTTCTGGGGGAATATGTTACGTGCACTATGCGTCCACAAGCCCGGTGCATGAGACTAGAGCCAAGCCAGGAGAGGGCACACCAGGTCAAACAATAAGGGAGGGTAGTGCAAGCCATCGAGGAGCTAGGTCTACGTGCACTACGCATCTATACCCATACCAATTATTAATGAAAAGAGCTAAGTCGTAGCGGCCTGGCTCAGCTCAGGACATAATGAATGCTTCTAAAGGGGCTATTGGATTGAATGGAATAGTATCTTTACTATCGTAGGTCTCAGGCACTATCATTGCCAATCAACCCTACCTGCACCAAGCTAGTAAACAACGAATGGATCACGAACTACACCTGAACAATACGATCTATGGGGGATGGGATAGTAAACCCTCTCTTATCCTTAGACCTTGGCTTTAGTACAAAGATTCACCACATGCGCGAGAACTTGTAGCACCCATCTAACAAAGCTTAGAAAAATTGGCTTAATTGATTACACGATACCCCATGAACAGTTTTGGGATCTATCATCGGTGTCATAAACTCAGGATGGGATTTCACTTCACTGAGTGCACAAAACCACCAGGGAGAGCCCACAGGGGCATGATTGTGTTGCATAGTATAACAAAAAAAAGAAAACTAGCAGGCATTATTGCAGAAAAAAAAAGAAAAACAACTAACAACGCATATCAAGTCACGAAACCTCCCAAACTAGGCACACGCCTTAACTAGTCGGCCACAGACAACAAGCACTGAGACAAAGGACCAAGCAGAGAAAAAAAAAGAAGAACCGCAAGCTAATACAGGGCCTATTACCCTCAAACCCTTTTTCAAACAAAAACTCACAAGCCCAGCGGCCAAGACTAGTGCAAATCCATGAAGGAGGAGCCACGAAGGGGTGATACAACACTGAACGCATCATGTTACAGTGCTATCACCCAAACCATGAGCCATCAAACACCTGAGAAGCTATGAGAGAAGGCCATGGGCCAAGCGACTAGAGTAGGGAAAGCCTTGGCGATTAGGGTTTGCTAGGGTTTTAATAATTGTTCTCTTCTATTATTTTAATTAAATGATGAAAAAGTGAGAAACGAGGGAGGGGCCAAGTGGAGATCATGTGAGGACCCACTGCTGCCTTGAATTATTTTTCTTTTATTATTTTTTTTTTATGTTATTTTTTTTATTTTGTTTTAATTACTTTGAATTATGAAAATTGTATTTTAATTACTTTAAATTGGGTTCTAATTATTTTAATCACTTTAAATTGGGTTTCTTTAAAGCTCCTTTAAATTTTAAAAGTTTTAGAATGATTAATTCCATTTTTTTTATTATTATTATTATTTATTTTAAATAATTAATTTCAATTTTTAACTTTATTACAAGCATTAATAATATTGATTAATGGATTAAATGACTAGTGGTTAATTAATTAAAATTATTAAAGGATTAATAATAGTGATTAATTAATTAAATGACTAATTAATTAAAAGGAGTAATTAACATAACTTTACGATTTAAATAAAATTTATTTTGGATTAGATTAAATTTTGTTGGAGTTAGAAGGACTCGAACCGGAGACCTCTTCACCAAGTGCGGTGCTTTCTCAAAGGTCGAAAACCATTACGCCATATTAAAGCTTCCATATTTTATTGATTAATTTTTTGTTGGAGTAGATGAGTTTTGAACCGACGACATATCCACCGAGTGTAGAGCTTTCACCAAAAGACCGTACACCACTGGACCATGATAGTAATGATAGGATGAATGTGTTGATCACATGCGAGAAAGTCAGTAGTTTCCTTAGGCGAAAACATATAGCTTAGAGGCTTTCGACCTTGACCTAGCCACTTCCCATAAAGAGAGTAACGTATGTTTACGGACAAGTAAAAAAAAACTTACGCCTAACCCTGTTTTCTAGTTTAAGTTGCACAAATGTGAAATGTCCTTGAACTCACCCTGACAAATTGGGTTGATGCATATTAAATTATATAGGATGGTAAGGACTCGAGGAAATTGAGGCAGAGGGGCATTATCGTAGGGACCGCCAGTGCTTCCACCACCATCGCCGCCACCACCATCGCCTGAACTAGCTCTCATACTGTGCTCTGTGGAGGCCATAAATGAGACTTTAAAGGGGCGTCAACCAACAAGGATCGAAGTGGATCCCCCACCATGTAGAACGAGTAATCTTGAAGTGTTGAGGGATTCACGAGGAGGACGTCCACCCGTAGACATCACTTGATAACTGTAGAAGATCAAACTTCTGGAGTTTTTCAGCGGTCGTGCCAGTGAATGTCCTCAGGCATGGTTGGAAGGCATGACAAGGTGTTTTTCCTTAAGAGACTATGCATCCACTTCAAAGGTGAAGATAGAAATTTTTTAGTTGAGAGACAATGCCTTAAACTGGTGGGGCAACCTGGAAAGGAAACTGCATCTTACCCCAGACACCGTATCTTGGGAACTTTTCAAGTAGAGGTTCCAAAGGAAATATTTGTCAGCTTACTATGAGGAACAACAGGTAGGAGGGTTTCATGCTCTAGTACAAGGAAACAAAACTGTAGAAGAAAATGAGATTAGGTTTATGGAATTGTTCAAATATGTTTCATATATGGATAATGACCAGCGACAGGCAGAACGCTTTGTCTATGGGTTAAACCCTAAGATAAGGGCTATGGTGTGGATGTGGAAACCATCTTCGGTAGAGGAAGCTGTGGAAAATGCGTGTTATGTGGAGGAACATATGAACTTAACCGGAGATACAAGACCGACCTTTCTGCATCATCCTGGATTCATGGGGAAGACCCCTAGGAAATTTCCTAGGGGAGGGGGCTCAAGGACACCTACATATGGTAATAGAGTCCCACCAAGGATAGTATCCATAGGGATTTCAATGGCAGCAAGTGCAACATCTCATTCATCACCAACGACACAGGCAAGTCCACGGCCATCTCAGGGAGCAGCTAGTAGGGGCAGGGGTTCCAAGGGAAAGAACTCATTTCAGAGACAGTCAATGAACAATGCGCAGGTTCAATATCGTGTTACCTTTTGGGGATGTGGAGGACCCCATTACTATCATGACTGCCCAAAGTTACAAATATGATTTGTGCATAGAGAAGGAAAGGCCCCGATGGGAAGAGCAAGTGGTAGCCACCAGATTTACACAGTGGTTAATAATCACCAGGCATAACATCAATCCACAATGGTGGATTCATCAAGTATGCTAAACCATATCAATGTAAAGATTTTATTTGATTCTGGTGCTACATATAGTTTCATTTCACCATCTGCATTGGAAAAGAGTGGGTTGGCAGCCTACGAGCACAACAACTTTAACTAAGTCGAGATGGCTTCAGGGGAAAAACAAGCAGTAGGACCTAGCATTGATAATTGTATAGTAGACTTGGGAGTGTGTACTACCAGGATTAAGGTATACGTTACTGCGCTCGAGGTGTATGACCTAATAATTGGAATGGATTTGTTAGAATCCCACTGAGCTATGGTAAATTGTTTCGCAAAAAGGGTGCTTTGTGTTCACGATGAAGGAAGGCCAGTAGAGATCCAGGGTGTATGAAGAAAGGTGTATTTATGATTTATCTCAACTATGAAGGTTAAGCGATGCTTGAGGCAAGGGTGTCGACTATATGTAGTGGAAGTGGTTAATGAAAGGAAGGGACCCTCCTTGGATCAGTGCCCGATTTTGTCTGTATTTAAGGATGTTTTTCTGAACGAGTTACCAGGGTTACCTCCTGAGAGGGAGATTGATTTTACTATTGAGATAAAACCTGGTGCAGAACCAATTTCCAAGACTCCGTATCGAATGACAGCGCCAGAACTTTGTGAGTTGCAAATGCAGTTGAAAGAGTTACTGGACTTAGGGCTAATAAGGCCCAGTGTCTCACCTTGGGGTGCACCAGTAATTTTTGTAAAGAAGAAATATGGTTCCTTACGATTGTGTATAGATTATAGGGACTTGAACCGTTCTACAATGAAAAATAGGTACCCAATGCCACAAATAGATGATCTCTTCAATCAAATGAAAGGAGCAACAATATTCTCAAAGATCAATTTGTGATCAGGGTATCACCAATTAAGGATTAAGGAAGGCGATATTCCTAAAACTGCCTTTCGAACTCGGTTTGGACTTTACGATTTTGTTGTAGTACCTTTCAGATTGACCAATGTGCCAGCAGTATTAATGAGCCTCATGAACGACATATTCCAGAAGTACTTAGACTGTTTTGTACAAGTCTTTCTAGATGACATCCTCATCTATTCCAAAAATGAAAGAGAGCATGAGGAACACTTACAATTGGTGTTGTCCTTCCTTAGAGAGAACAAATTGTATGGGAAGTTGTTGAAGTGTTCCTTCTTCTAGAAAGAAATCCACTATTTAGGTCATATCATTTCCGGTGAAGGAATCTCTATGGACCTAGAAAAGGTAAAGGCCATTATTGAGAGCCCAGTGCCGAAAAATTCCCATGAGGTAAGAAGCTTCATGGGCCTAGCAGGTTATTATTGGATATTTGTGGAAGGATTCTCTAAAATAGCGAAACCCATCACCACTTTGCAGTGCAAGGGGGTCAGGTATGAATCGACAGAAGAATGTGATAATGCATTCATTGAGCTTAAGAGGTTACTAACTGGTGCGCCAATTCTACGAGTGCCAGATATGGAAAAGGACTTCACAGTCCGCACGGAAGCCTCGAAGCAAGGATTAGGGGCCGTGCTAATGTAGGATGGAGGAGTGATAGCTTATGCGTCAAGGAAGTTGAAGAAACACGAAGAGCTTTACACTACTCATGATTTAGCGTTGGCAGTTGTAATGCTAGCTCTGAAACTTTGGAGGCACTATCTTGTGGGGCAAAACTTTGAGCTCAAAATGAACCATCAAAGTTTAAAACATCTCTTCACTCAAAGGGATATGAGTGTCGGGCAAAGGGGATGGAGTAAGTTTATGAGTGAGTATGATTTTGGTATTTCATACATCAAGGGAAAGGAAAATGTGGTCGCAGATGCCTTGAGTAGGAGACCATGTGTCTTCTCCTTGGTACCCTTAAAGGTCAATCTAAGGGAACGTGTGTTGACGCAACTCCAAGGAGACAGTTGGTATTTAAATATTACTTCAAACCTCCAGAGTGGGAGGCAATTAAATCCGAAGTATGAAGGATATAGTCTGGAAGCAGACAGACTGTTAAGATATCAAGGAAGGATGTACATTCCTGGGGATATTCGAAGCATCATACTGAATGAAGCCCATAGAGAACTTTATTGTGCGCATCCGAGTGTGAAGAAGATGTACACATACATGAGGAAGCTCTTCTTTCCATTTCGTCGCCAAGTTCCTAGAGTGTCAATAAGTGAAATCCGACCACCACCACCACCCGAAAGGCCTCCTATAACCACATAATGTTCCTATATCCAAGTGGGAAGTCATTTCTATGGATTTTGTTGTGCGGTTTCCGCTCGCATCTCATAGACACAATGTCATTCTTGTGATAGTTGATAAGTTAACCAAGAGTGCTCACTTTATTCCGGTTAGAGACACTTACGATGTCACTCATGTGGCACATGTGTTTGTAAGTGAGGTCATGTGTTTGCATGGGATACCTAAGAATATCATTTCAGATAGGAACTCCAGATTCACTTCTAGGTTTTGGACAAGTTTGCAGTCAGCGTTGGGGACTCAGTTGAACTTAAGTACAACTTATCACCCTGAAACAGATGGAAAAACTGAGAGAGTAAATCAGGTTATGGAAGACATGCTTAGGATGTATGTCATGGATAATCAAACACATTGGGAGAAGTACCTACCTTTGGTAAAGTTCGCCTACAATAACAGTTTTCATAGCTCCAATGGAATGCCACCCTACGAAGCTCTGTATGGAAGGCCATGTAGAACGTTGTTGAGTTGGGATAGATTAGAAGACTGAGTAACAGTTGGGCCAGAATTGATTCAAGTGTTGGAGGAACATGTGATTCAAATTAGGCAGAGACTAAAGGAAGCACAGAATAGGCAAAGACATTATGCGGATGCACACAGGACCGATCAAAGTTATAAAGTTATAAGAGTACCATATGGTTTGGGAAGGTGACAAAGTTGTCACCTCAATTTATAGGACCATTAAAAATCCAAGAGAAAATTGGACCCGTTGCCTATCGTCTCGTGCTGCCACCCCACTTGCATAAAACTCATAATGTTTTTCATGTATATGTTCTACGTCATTATGTTGCTGATGAATCACATAAACTAAATTGGAAGGAACTGCAAGTATCAGACATGGCAACCCTCACGGTAGAATCGTTACGCATATTGGACCATAGAGTCTGATAACTCAGGAACCGTCTGGTAGACCAAGTTGAGGTCTAGTGGGACAAGTATAGTCCAGGATTTGTTACCTGGGAAGACACTGAGACACTACGATGAGATTATCCCTCACTTTTTTTGACCACCTTGAGAATATGTTTCTCGAAGGTTGGGTGTATGTAACACCACCTTTTGACTTAGACAACTGGTATTACCTGAGGCCTACACACATTTATTTTCTATTCAAACGTGAAACTATTAAATGATACACTTGAACTTTTAAGACGTATGAATCTTTATGAATGTTTAAATGTATTTGGATAATGATGGATATGATGCGATATATTGTGAGAATGCAAATTTTATGAATGTTTAAATGTTATTGATGATGATGGATATGATGCAATCTACTATGTGAATGTAATTTCTATCAATGTCTAATTGTTATTGACGATGATGGATATGATACGACATATTGTGAGAATGTAAATTTTATGAATGTTTAAAGGTTATTGATGATGATGGATATGATGTGATCTACTATGTGAATGTAAATTCTATCAATGTCTAATTGTTATTGATGATGATGGATATGATGCGACATATTGTGTGAATGAGAATCCTATGAAGGTTTAAATGCTATTAGAA
>JZKD02S2082375.1:326668-339926 GCA_000966675.3 Picea glauca | reverse complement strand
CATTACGGGTCTGTCAATGTTTGTTTAACGAGTCCAGAGATAGTAAACTCGAAGGTTTTTCAAGATTATAGATTTTGGAAAAACACTTAAAAGAGAACTCTCTCAGTTCCTTTTTTCGTACAATAGTCCAACAAGACCAAAAAAGGGTTAAACTATCGCTCAAGGGATGCACACTTCAAATACTTTGCCGAGCATGAAAATAGCAAGATCGCTCGGCAATCTTTTCTTGTTTAGAGAGTCTGAAAAGAGCTTAAAGATAACTCTAGGGGGGTTCCTTTTTCGTGTAACCACAGTGAGCCCAAAAAAGGGATAAAATGACGCTCGATCACGTTCTTATGTTTTTAACAAGCGCAAGAATGGATAAAAAACGCCCGAGGTTTTATATCAAAACCCTAGAAAACAATCAAAAAATATATCACGCCATAGAGAAAATTGTCCATTACCCTTCATGTTCCACACCTGCAAGGCATTTTACTCATTTCCTCATTAGAAATTAGGGTTAAATAAAGAATAAATAAAAAACCCTATAGTACAGAGTAATAAAATGAATTCATAACATAATTTACCATGTCATTTTACCATTTTACCATTTGAGTGCAAAAACTTCCATTTTACCCTCTACCTTCATCATCGATTTTCAAGAGCTTCAGGGCATCATTCCACGAGCCGTCTGGATCATATTAGTAAGTTCTCCCTTCTCTAGCTTTTCATGGTTTAAATTCATGATTTCATTCGTTAAATTACAAGTTTTAAGTTTGTTTTTGAAACCCTACGCATGAAGAAGGATTCTCGTAGGCTGCCCATACGGGACCTACGAGAATGCTTCATTCTCATAGGTGGGCCTAAGGCAGGGTGTGAGAAGTTCACACTGTGTGCCATAGGCCACCTGCGAGCAACACGAAGTTCAAAATTTTATGCAACGTTTAGCCAATAAAATGAATTTTTCCCAAGTTTAAGATTATTAATTATCTTTATATGTTTGTCATGTAGGTTAATAACCATCATTATGGTGCTCGAATGGAGATAACGAGAACACGAGGGAGACAATACAAATGCCGAGAATCACCCTCAAACCATTGCCGCTTTAAGAGATTGTGGTCTCCTGAAGTATTTCTGAATCCCGGGCATGAGAGCCCAAGTGCGATTGCTAGAGTAGTTGATCCAAATGTGGGACCCGGATCAACAAGTCTTCAACGTGGGAGTTCACACCTTGAGTATAGACATCGAGGACATCTATTTCTTGACTGGGCTGTCCAGACGGGGATCCTATGTCAGTTTGACTGGTAGCCGAAGGGGTGGTCTAAAAATGAGCGAGTATTGCAGGCAGTACTGCGTGCCTGAGGCTGAACGTCAGAAAGGGAAGGTGGCCATTTGGGGAGTGACTGATATAACTCTCTGTACCATTCTCTTCACTATCGCTCAGATGGTAGGTAGTGCTGCCCCACACATGGCTCTGCAGAGCTATTTTCAGTATGCCATCGAGTGTACTGAACCCCGAGTCTTCAACTGGGCTGACACGGTTCTACGCAGTCTTAAAAAACAACTGACCACATGCAGGCGTGGAGATCTAAAACAGTTTGAGTATGGATCTATTTTAGTGTCCTTCTTCTGTGAGAGGGTCCCGGTGTTTAGGCTTTAGGCTGAGTGGCAATTCCCGGGTCCAAGGGACCCAAGGATGTTACGATGGTGCCGACTCATGGCTAGACATGTGGCAGGACCGATCGTCAGGTATGACGACATGTTCTTTGACTGTCTTCAAGGCCAAGTGATGATGATAGAGGATTACACATATGCTGGCTTAGATTTTCGTGGTGATCCTGACCTTGCACTGCCTGAAGATGCACAGTGGGGAGACCTCGGTAAGAAGTACACCAATTTTAATCTTTTAAATGTTTTTGTATTTTTTGATATGTTTAAATTTTTTTTGTTTATAGCTTTATCTGAAGACTAACACCAAAATTTTATTGATAACACAGACGTTGGAGCATATAGGCCTGCTGGTAGTTCTCCTGTTCAGTGTCGAGGAGAGGCAGCAGTAGCAGTTCCACAGTATGCCTAGGACTATCTGACAGTGGAGCAGAATTTAGAGGGCCTTATGGCCGATGTTCCAGATATACCCCTAGAGGAGATTCCACGACGCGATCAACGTCACACTGTGGGAGTCTCTGCATATATGGGTCATTCGCTCTGTAGAGATTCTAGGACATTAGTTTGTTACCGTGAACATCATTACTGATGTCATTTTGTAGAAGCCATGAGCTTCCATTTTTGATATTTTGGTCTTCGGACAACCATTTTGTAAAAAACAAACTTTGATCGTTATATATATATACATGGTTTCTCCTGGCTTACTTTACATTGTGTACATCTTAATGTGTTTGATTTATAAATGATTTAAGTGCCTGTCCAATATATAATTAGCTAAAGCATCTGTCAATGTATTAAGACATCTAGGAATGTGTTGGTATTCTATGTGATCAAAGTACCGTTCCAAGAGGCGAATCCGCAAATATACCCTTAATAAAGTAGGACTTCGAATAGAATATACATTACTGAGTTGTAGTACTACAAGTTGCGAGTCAAGTCTCACAACCCAATGATGAATTCCCAAAGAGATAGCATCAACCAAAAGTTCAACAACGGCGCTATACTCTGTGATATTGTTGGTTGCTCGGCCAAGACATATACCTCGTAGAGATATGAGTTCGTTTGTCGGGGCATAGATTGCCCAAGCAGAGGAAGCTAGGTTCCGAGTACTAGGACTAGCTCCATCAGCGAAGCCAATATAAGTTAGTGAATACTTCGACATCTGGCAATCAAACACAACGTCACGTAAGGGTAGAGACTAGATAACGTCAAAAGAAAAATTAAAGTAACACACACACGTAGTATGATACATAAAATACAAGTACTCACGCACAAATAGCTTATGCATAGTACTTCTTTAAGTACAAGCCATTTCTGGGTTCACTCAAAGGCACACCATCATAATCCACTAGTTCATACGCTCCTTTTTCCAACACTTTGCTGACAATGTAGGGACCATGCCACATAGGTTCAAATTTCTCGGCTCCTAGGACATCTTTATCCTGTTCATACAAAATAACAATATCTCCTTCAGAGAACACGCGAGGCTTGATATGCTTGTCATATTGTGCCTTAACGCGCTTCTTTTGGGCTTCTATTACTAAAGTGGCATCACGTCGGGTCTCGTCTAACCGCATCAAATACAACAGACGTTCTTCTTCGGCAGAAGTATTAGGTAAGAGCTCTACAGCTAGCTTCAAAGAAGGTATTTCACATTCTATTGGCAGAATGGCTTCCATGCCATAAACTAAACGAAAGGGTTTAAATCCTGTGGCAGACTTAATAGATATCCGATATGCCCACAATGCCGAAAATAACATCGTGTGCCAGCTAGTTTTATGTATCCCTATCATCCGTCGAATCATAGTTATGAGAACCTTATTGATGGCTTCGACCTCGCCACTAGCCTGTGGATAATAAGGGGTTGAGCTGTCATGACGAAGGCCCAACTTCTCTGTAAGTTATGACATCATATAATTCCTAAAATGACTACTGTGATCGGTAACTATAGCCTGAGGGACACCGAAATGAGTGATGACATGGTTGAAAAGAAATAACGTTGCAGTCTTCCCAGTATTATCGAATGTCGGCATTGCCTCGGCCCACTTTGTAAAATAATCAACAGCTACAATAATATAACCATGCCCCCCGACCGAGTGAGGGTGACATGTCATGAAATCAATGCCCCATTTAGCAAAAGGACCGAATGAGACTACAGGGTGAAGGGGAGCGGGATGCGACTGAATCTTCTGTTGATAGGTCTGGCAGGCATGACACTTCTGGACAACAGTGATGCAGTCAGTGAATAGAGAAGGCCAAAAGTAGCCTGCACGTAAGATCTTCTGGGCAGTAGCATACCCAGACATATGACTACCACATGCTCCTGAATGGTAGTCATTCAAATCTTTCTCAGCTTCATCAAAAGTCAAACAACGTCGAAAGACAGAGTCAATGCCTTGATGGTAAAGAGTATCGTCGAGGATAATATACTAACGAGCCTGATAGCGTACACGACGTCGTTCATTACTGGACAAGGAAGGCTAGAAAGTTTGAGTTTGGAGATATATAATGATATCTCCGTACCAAATTTCATCGGTACTAATAAGGAAAAGTGATTCGTCAGGTAACGAATCGATTGCTACATTTTTCATGGCAGAGTGGGGGAAATCACAAATTAACTCAGCAAAAACTAAGGATTTCTTCGACGTGGCGCGATTGACTTCCAAGTCGAACTCCTCGAGAATGACAATCCACTTGGAGTGCTTTCCCCCTAGCAATTGACGTGTCAATATATGCTGCATGGGGTTACAATGCGAAATCACTATAGTTTTTCTGGAGAGAATATAATGTCAAAAACGTTGAACTGCTTGAACAACAGCCAAAGCCAGTTTCTCAACATGTTGGTACTTGACTTTTGTTGATGATAAACTTCTACTCAAGTAATAGATAACATGTTCATCGTGGTTATCATCCTCTTGAACGAGGACCATGCCGATAGTATACTCGGAAGCAGCCAGATAAAGAAAGTAATCCCTACTATAATCGGGAGGGAAAAGAAGTGGAGCTTTCGTGAGGGACAACTTGAAGGCTTCAAAAGCATTGTTTGCAATTTTATCCCAAAGAAACTCTGAACCTTTCTTCAAAAGACATGTGAAACCATGAGTGATCTCGGCATAATTTGGGATGAAACGACAAAGAAAGTTTGCTTTCCCCTGCAAACATTGTAGCTGGCGCAGTGAATAAGGAGGAGGAAGATTGAGAATCGCCTCAACCTTGATAGGATCTACCCGGATCCCCTAACATGAAACGATGAACACAAGAAGGCGGCCGGATTCGATGCAAAAGACACACTTATGAGGATTGATACGAATGCGATAGAATCGACAATGAGCAAAAATGGCTCGGAGATGATTAGGGTGATTGACTCGGTGCAGAGAATGAGCTGGCAAATCATCCAAATAAGGTTGGACGATATGCTTTATATCATGAAACGCATAAGACATAGCACGCTGAAACGTTGCACCTGCGTTCTTCAGACCGAAGGGAAGTTTTAAGTAGGTGAAAGTACCCCAAGGACAAATAAAAGCGATTTTATGTTGGTCCTCAGGAGCGATGTTAATCTGGTTATAGCCGGAAAATCCATCAATGAGGGAAAAGATTTCACTACCGACACAGTCATCGACGATCTGGTCGATGAACGAGGTCGAAAAGTTGTCCTTCGGACAAGCTTTGTTAATATCCCGATAATCGACACAAACTCATATACTACCACCTTTTTTATCAATCGGTACAGGGTTGCAAACCCATTTTTTCAAAGCCACGGGGTAAATAAAACTGGCTTTAAGAAGTTTTTCAACTTCAAGTTTAATGGCTGCTGCTTTACGTGGACAGGACGGAGGCACTGCCGTACTAGTTTAACTCCAGGGTACGTTTTTATCTCATGCACAACGATAGACGGTTCGATACCTGGCATCTCTTCGTAGCTCTAGGCAAAAACATCACGAAATTCCTTGAACAAAGCAGTATAGGTAACAATTTCCTCTGGAGAACACGAAGCTCCAATGTGAAGATTTTCAACTATCTCAGGTTTGACTGAAATATCAATGGGAGTTGTAGGAGAAATATTATTGAGGTTCCCTTTGGCAAACACATCACATGTAGATTCGGGAATAGTCATTGTGACAACAACGGTTGACAGAGTCGAAATCCGTTGGTAATTCTCGAGAGTGTTTTGTTTCAGAAACAGTATGGAACGATGATGCCCATTATCCTAAGGTGTATCGGCCATGACAGACATGATCATATCATCAGTGGGAAAGATGACATGGAAAGGATCAGGAGACAACTCCTCCAGAGAGGGAGTAGAATATGTTGCTGATTGAATCGCATGGTAAGCAGACTCAACCGGACTTAACAGCATGACGTCGCCGAAATGAGAATGATCTCCCAGATCAGGGACTATCCAAGGGTCAAAAGACACCGGAAGTTCGTAAGGAACGACAGAGATCATATTAATCGAAGCAACTGACGGGTGTAGAATATCGGGTGGTGGTGGTATGGGAAAAGTACCCATTAACGAAGAGTCTTTTAAAAGACTGACTCCAACATTCTCGTAAGCCGGTGAGGTTTTATCTATGAACGGTACATTCCCCGTGCGAGTATCGGAATTAAATAAGGCAAGCCGATCGAAAGTAACCACTCTTCCCTAGTGAGGAAAACGTAGGAAACGGAAAAGTGTTGACACAACAGCATGCATGGAATCTACCCAGCTACGACCAAGAAGAAGATTATAATCTAAAGGAAAATCGAAAACTTCCACTTCAACCTGGACGGTCTTACCTTCTAGAGTGACAGGAAACGAGGAAAGAACGCCGTAAGGCTTAAAACCAGAGCCATTAAAGGCTTTCAGAGTATTTTTTGATTCCATTAAGGGAGGAGAGCCAATGGATTTCCAACAAGTAAGAGACATTACACACGTAGAGGCCTCCTCATCCACAATTGTCTGACAAATGCTCTTATCGGCGACAATAACTTGTATCTGAAAAGAAAGCTGAGAGGGTAACCTTGGAACATGTTCATCCAAGTCAGGACATCTTTATCTTGTTCATACAAAAGAACAAGATCTCCTTCAGAGAACACGCGATGCTTGATATGCTTGTCATATTGTGCCTTAACGCGCTTCTTTTGGGCTTCTATTACTAAAGTGGCATCACGTCGGGTCTCGTCTAACCGCATCAAATACAACAAACGTTATTCTTCCGCAGAAGTATTAGGTAAGAGCTCTACAGCTACCTTCAAAGAAGGTATTTCGCATTCTATTGGAAGAATGGATTCCATGCCATAAACTAAATGAAAGGGTGTAAATCCCATGGCAGACTTAACAGATGTCCGATATGCCCACAATGCCGAAAATAACATCGTGTGCCAGTTGGATTTATGTATCCCTATCATTCGTCGAATCATAGTTATGAGAACCTTATTGATGGCTTTGACCTGGCCATTAGCCTGTGGATAATAAGGGGTTGAGCTGTCATGACGATGGCCCAACTTCTCTGTAAGTTCTGACATCATATAATTCCTAAAATGACTAATGTGATCGGTAACGATAGCCTGAGGGACACCGAAATGAGTGATGACATGGTTGAAAAGAAATAACGTTGCAGTCTTCCAAGTATTATCGAATGTCGGCATTGCCTCGGCCCACTTTGTAAAATAATCAACAGCTACAATAATATAACCATGCCCCCCGACTGAGTGAGGGTGACATGTCATGAAATCAATGCCCCATTTAACAAAAGGACCGACTGAGACTACAGAGTGAAGGGGAGAAGGATGCGACCGAATCTTCTATTGATAGGTCTGGCAGGCATGACACTTCTGGACAGCAGTGATGCAGTCAGTAAATAGAGAAGGCCAAAAGTAGCCTGCACGTAAGATCTTCTGGGCAGCAGCATACCCAGACATATGACTGCCACATGCTCCTGAATGGCAGTCATTCAAAGATTTCTCAGCTTCGTCGGAAGTCAAACAACGCCAGAAGACAGAGTCAATGCCTCGACGGTAAAGAGTATCGCCGAGGATAATATATAGACGAGCCTGATAGCGTACACGATGTCGTTCATTACTGGACAAGGAAGGCCAGAAAGTTTGAGTTTGGAGATATATAATGATATCTCCGTACCAAATGTCATCAATACTAATAAGGAAAAGTGATTCGTCAGGTAACGAATAAACTGCTACATTTTCCGTGGCAGAGAGAGGGAAATCACAAATTAACTCAGCAAAAACTAAGGATTTCTTCGACGTGGCGCAATTGAATTCCAAGTCGAACTCCTGGAGAATGACAATCCACTTGGAGTGCTTGCCCCCTAGCAATTGATGTGTCAATATATGTTGCATGGGGTTACATTGCGAAATCACTGTAGTTTTTCTGGAGAGAATATAATGTCGAAAACGTTGAACTGCTTGAACAGCAGCCAAAGCCAGTTTGTCAACATGTTGGTACTTGACTTCTGTTGATGATAAAATTCTACTCAAGTAATAGATAACATGTTCATCGTGGTTATCATCCTCTGGAACGAGGACCATGCCAATATTATACTCGGAATAATCCAAATAAAGAAAGTAATCCCTACTACAATCGGGAGGGAAAAGAAGTGGAGCTTTTGTGAGGGACAACTTCAAGGCTTCAAAATCATTGTTTGCAATTTTATCCCAAAGAAACTCTGAACCTTTCTTCAAAATACGTGTGAAACCATGAGTGATCTCGGCATAATTCGACATGAAACGACGAAGAAAGTTTACTTTCCCCTGCAAACTTTGTAGCTGGCGCAGTGAAGAAGGAGGAGGAAGATTGAGAATCACCTCAACCTTGATAGGATCTACCCGGATCCCCTGACGTGAAACAATGAACCCGAGAAGGTGGTCGGATTCGACGCAAAAGACACACTTATGAGGATTGAGACGAATGTGATAGAACTGACAACGAACGAGAATGTCTCGGAGATGATTAGGGTGATCGACTCGGCGCAGAGAATGAGCTGGCAAATCATCCAAATAAGGTTGGACGATATGCTTTATATCGTGAAACGCATAAGACATAACACGCTGAAACGTTGCACCTGCATTCTTCAGACCGAAGGGAAGTTTTCGGTAGGTGAAATTACCCCAAGGACAAATAAAACTGTTTTTATGTTGGTCCTCGGGAGTGATGTTAATCTGGTTATAGCCGAAAAATCCATCAATGAGGGAAAAGATTTCACTACCGGCACAGTCATCGATGATCTAGTCGACGAACGGGGTCGGAAAGTTGTCCTTTGAACAAGCTTTGTTAATATCCCGATAATCGACACAAACTCGTATACTACCACCTTTTTTATCAATTGGTACAGGGTTGGAAACCCATTCTGTCAAAGCCACGGGGTAAATAAAACCGGCTTTAAGAAGTTTTTCAACTTCAAGTTTAATGGTTGTCGCTTTACGTGGATGGACAGGATAGAGGCACTGCCGTATTGGTTTAACTCCAGGGTATGTTTTTATCTCATGCACAATGATAGACGGGTCGATACATGGAATCTCTTCGTAACTCTAGGCAAAAACATCACGAAATTCCTTTAACAAAGCAGTATAGGTAACAATTTCCTCTGGAGAACACGAAGCTCCAATGTGAACATTTTCAACTATCTCAGGTTTGACTGAAATATCAATGGGAATTGTAGGAGAAATATTACTAAGGTTCCATTCGGCAAACACGTCACATGTAGATCTGGGAATAGTCATTGTGACAACAACGGTTGACGGAGTCGAAATCCGTTGGTAATTCTCGAGAGTGTGTTGTTCCAGAAATAGTATGGAACGATGATGCCCATCATCCCAAGGTGTATCGGCCATGATGGACATGATCATCTCGTCAGTGGGAAAGACGACACAAAAAGGATCAGGAGACAACTCCTCCAGAGAGGGAGTAGAAGATGTTGTCGATTGAATCGCATGATAAGCAAACTCAACCAAACTTAACGGCATGACGTCGTCGAAACGAGAATGATCTCCCGGATCAGGGACTATCCAAGGGTCAAAAGACACCGGAAGCTCGTAAGGAATGGCAGAGATCATATTAATCGAAGCAACTGATGGGCGTAGAATATCGGGTGGTGGTGGTATGGGAAAAGTACCCATTAACGAAGAGTCTTTTAAAAGACCGACTCCAACATTCTCGTAACCCGATGGGGTTTTATCTATGAACAGTAGGTTCTCCGTGCGAGTATCAGAATTAAAGAAGGCAAGCTGATCGACAGTAACCACTCTTCCCTGGTGAGGAAAACGTAGGACACGGAAAAGTGTTGACACAACAACACGCATGGAATCTACCCAGCTACGACCAAGAAGAAGATTATAATCTAAAGGAGAATCGAAAACTTCCACTACAACTTGGACGGTCTTACCTTCTAGAGTGACAGGAAACGAGGAAAGAACACCGTAAGGCTTAAAACCAGAGCCACTAAAGGCTTTCAGAGTATTTTGTGATTCCATTAAGGGAGGAGAGCCAATGGCTTTCCAACAAGTAAGAGACATTACACACGTAGAGGCCCCCTCATCCACAATTGTCCGACAAATGCTCTTGTCGGCAACAATAACTTGTATCTGAAAAGCAAGCTGAGAGGGTAACCTTGGAACATGTTCATCCAAGTCAGGACAAGGGTGACCATAACAGATCCCTTCGTTGCGCAGGACAAGATTGAAGGACTTCAAGGGCAGACATCGCTGAAGGTGCTTGGGCCAGATCTTCCACAATACTGTAGTTCTGGGCCGCACGAGCATGAGGATTGAAAGCCAACTTGCGAACAACACCTTTCGGGGGTCGTCGGACTGTATCAAGACTCAGTCGTTCGAGATGAAGAGGACCATTCGTAGATGGATTTGGTGGAAAGGCTGGTACCAGATCAGGAGGTAAATCATCAACCTTCTCCTTAGAAGAAGTATAGTCTTTAGCTCTAGTTGCGATTGCAACGTCATTCTTCTTAGAATCACTGGTGTACATCAAAACATATGATGTGGTGGAAGTAGAAGGTTGGTCGTGAATGACCAATGAGGCCTGTTGCTGAGACGGGAAAGGTTGAGACAAGACAGCCGGCGTAGGTGGTTTTGGCGTTCCTTGAAGGAACATAGAAACTCCGGCACATCGAGGACAATATTTTGTATAGTGATCGTCACCGCAGATAAGGCAAGGATACCATGGTTTGCATTTATCCTTCTCTTCAACAGGGGCATTTGTAGTTTGTTCATTTGGATTATTATTCTTACCCCCCTTATTCTTGCCTCTCCTTTTCTTTGATTTATTTTTCTCGGTCGGTGTAGATTGAATAGCGTTCACTTCAGAGGTTTTACCGGGGGGAGGGGCAGGAGACGGGGCATTCTGAACATTAGAAGATGTGTGTTTTGGGGTTGTGGTTGAAACGGATGGTGAGTGGGTATGAGTAGTTCCAATCACACCATCAGCTACATGCGAGGCAGCTGGAGCAGTAGAAGTTCTAGAAGCATCGGGACGAGGCAGTTCAGGCAGTAAATCGTAGAGTGTTCCCGTTTGCGAATAAACGAGATCAAGATACTGAGCGCAACTTATAGCCTGCTCCTCTGTAACAACACCACCCATGGCAATGTCTTTTCCAATCTCGTTCACAAAATATTTCATGAACCACTCTGCCAGTAACTGATCCGAGAGTTCAAGTTTGATAAGACGTCGTCTACGTCTCCACTCATGTATATGATCTGAGATGTGAGTACCTTTCAATTGTTTGAAAGATGTTAGGATCTCAGTCCCAGTATCGTACTGGATCAGTAATTGGTAATGCATGACAAAGGCCATGGCAAAGGTGTTGAAGTCAGAAAAGAAACCTTGTGGTAGTTTGATATACCACTTCGCAGCCGAACCGGTAAGGGTCCGTTGAAAAAGATGAAGACGAATGGAGTCATCCATCAGAGATTTTGACGAACACCATAAGTGAAAAGTCATGACATAATTATTGGGGTCCTCTCCCGGCTTTCCATCGAATTTTGGAATATCTGATGGAATTTTGGAAGGGATAGCAGGCCATTGGGGAGAGTGACGAATAAGATCATTCAGGATCCTAGACAAATCTGGCAAGTCCAAGGTAGCAAGAAATGACAACTGTCGGTTTACTTGCGGGTACTGGTGGCTTTAGGGTGGAAGCCATGTCGGCAAACCAGTAGGATCGTAAGCAGACTGTCCATAAAGGGAAGTTCCAGGTTGATTCAATGGTGGGCGGATAGGATAGTAACCCCAAGGATTATAACCTTGGGTCTGAGCAGGGACTTGGGGTTGAGTAGTCTGATTCGAACCCCAAATAGGATTAGTTACTCCTGGATAAGGTTGGCCAACTGTAGGGACATCTTGTTGCCCCCCAGCACTCTGAGGAAAATTTTGTAAAAGTTGAGTCCAATACTGGGCCAATTCAGGAGGTATATTTTGTCCAAAGGGTGAAGCTGGACCCCCTGCTGTAGGTATAGTTCCCCCCGGAAGTTGTGTGCCAACCGTAGGTTGGGCAGTAACTGTGTTATGTCTGGGAAAAGAAAAAGTAACCATACCACCTGGTCCACCAACGGGAATCTGTGTGTTGGGTGCAACAGTTGGAATGGTGCCACTAGGATTAGGATTACCAGGAGGAGGAGGTGGGAGTGTCGGAATAAAACGAGGAACCTCATACCCAGGAAACTGAGTACCACCTGGAGAACCGACAGGGGTATGCATAGGTGTTGTATTAGGAGGATTCAACAGAGTATTCAAAGCATGGTAACCAGGTGGTAATGTCGGGATGACATTAGGAATTCGTTGGGTATTAATAGGAGGGAGAGTAGTTGCAGTAACCTCGGTTTGGACACTCATAGTAATTGCGAGATGGGCCATCTCAGGGGGAAGAAAAAAATGGTAAGTGTTAGTCGCGGGTGTAGTCTCTGTCTTAGGAGACACTGGAGGGTTGATTTCGTAAACAGGGGGTGACTCTGTACCGAAAAGAACTCTTCGGTAATTACCGGACCAAAAAGGATCTTGGCCCACTACACCGTGAGAAGGCCCAACAGTTGATTCAGAAGATGTACCAATGGTTTCTTCAGAAGGATTTAATCATTCAACAGGTCGTTCACCACGATGAACGTGGTAGTCTTCTATAGTGTTGGTAACTCGAAACTCGTCTAGAGAGTCGGTTCATTCGATGTGTGGAAGTGGTGTGGTGACAACCGAAACTTCACTGGTTTCCCCTTGTGGTAAAGTAACCACAGGGACTTCAGTCTGATGGGGTGAACCCTCAGGTGTACCAGTAGGTTGAGGATCGTCCAGATGCTCTGGAGATAATCCTTGCATTCTACGAGAACATCGCAGTGGAGCAATTGTAAACAAGTGACAAGTTCCATGAGAAAAATCCTATGGTCAACTTCGAGAAATAAACAACACTCACTAGTAAACAAAACTAAGAAGCAATCACCAAGCAATCAATACCTTCTAATTTCGAAGCCACTAGTTGGTGATGAAATCCAACATCGCACCAACGAGATGAGAAGGGGCGGGGCTAAGGTGGAAAAGTTACGTTGACGACCTGCTTAACAGACTTACGCCCTGGTGCAAGCTCCCACACATAATCGTGGGTATACCCTCCAAGGA
>JZKD02S2082375.1:301202-326618 GCA_000966675.3 Picea glauca | reverse complement strand
TTACGTTGACGACCTGCTTAACAGACTTACGCCCTGGTGCAAGCTCCCACACATAATCGTGGGTATACCCTCCAAGGAGCCTGAGTGAGTTTGATCAACGTCGATTCCAGGTGCCGTGAATACTTTCCCCTCCACAGTCACCTTGGGTAAGAACCTAGAGAGATAGGCCACTAAGGTCACCACAAACAACAGTACAGCCTAGGGGAACAGTCATCAGTCTGATCCACACACAAGGGCAGGGTATCAAGCCCAAAACCAACTCAAAGGCTTCCACTCATAATTGTGGGTATACCTCGGAGTGATCCCTGTAATACGTGAAATCTCCACACCGATGTCAATAAAGCAGGGTTGGTAACTCTGCCAATACCAATGCGACCTAGTGCTTAACCCTTGTGTTAGAAGGGCATCCCAGGACAATATGCTGCCAATGGAATTTAACACTCCCTAACTCAAGATACTATTGTTTGTTTTCGAGCTTTTGGAGAGTGTGTCTCTCTTCCTACTCCAAAGCACTAGCCTAGCTAATATGTTGGTGTAAAGAGCCCTAGAAAAAGTTACTAGATTGATTTTAAGATTACGCAATATTCTTAAAGGTTGTTAATTACTCAAAGGTAACGGAAGTGAAACTCATGATGTGTGACTCTGACCCAAATAATGCGAGGACAATGATTAAATATAATATTTTTCATTCCATGAATCCTATTTATGGGAGAGAGAGAGAATTTTCTGAATCAAACTCAATACTACAATGCAAATGCAATGCACAATTTCCTTTTAGATGTCAATGCAAATAACCATTTATCAATGAACCATTTCTAAATGTCTTTTTCAATACTTCAATACTCTAAAATTTGATTTTTCAATGTTTTCGAAATGACACAAAAACAAAAACTTGAAAGAAAACTTATGGCTCACTTTCCAAGAAGAACTCTGATTAACGAGAAAAGAAAACCAAATCGCATCGAATCACACAAAGCAACCCAACCAATTCTTTCAATGAAAGTAAAAACAAAACCAAACCAAAGGGTCTTCTCAAAGAAAATGAAAAAATGTTCTTTCGAACTACCAAGCAAAAGAGAAAACCACAAGAACTTAACTCTCTACCAATCCCTGGCTCTCAGCTAGTCATACACATCTAACTCCAGAATTCAAAGAGAAAGAAAATGCCAAACAAGGCCAAGAAAAGAAAGTCAAGTTACCCAAGGCAAAAAAGACATAGAAACCCTAAATCTGTTCAAGCAAGCAAACTACAGCAAGAGATGTGTAAGTCAATGACCCAATAAGCCAAAAAGACACAAATCAACTATTTTGAGCAATTGAGCATGTCAAAACTTGAATTCAAAAATTTCAAAAAATCTGTTCGCAGGCAAGTAGTAGAACACAGTGCGAGAAGATAGTATTCTCGCAGGCTACTTTGATGCAAGGTGCGAACAGTTCGCACTGGAATATATATGCAGAGTGTGAAATTTCCTGGTTCTTGCAGGCTGTCAATGGATACAGTGCGAGAATCCCTGAAGATACTGAAAAATTTGAAATTGCAAGAAAAATTCAAACTGGCTTATAGACCCAGAAGGTCTCTCAGGATATCCTGAGGACTCAGACACTGACAAAACAGGAGAAAGAGGCAAATAGAGCAAATGGCCACAGAAAATTCAAAAAAAAACATACAAACAAAGGGATAACTCCCCAGTGGGGTCACCAATTTTGTTTCAGGATTAATCCGTAAGTGCGGACACGAACCGATCTCCCTAGATCCACCTGGATCTAGAACAAAATGTGACAAAATAATACACTTTCCTTAGATCTAGCCTATTGAGTGAACTGAGAGATAAGGTTTATAGACATACCTTATGAATGCTTTCCTTAGGTATTTATTGTTCCCAAGCTTCGCTCCAATGCTCTTGCACTGTTCAGATCACGACAGTCCAAACCAATCGAAGTAAAGGAAGATTAATATATTCAATAGCTAGTCTATACATGTGATCAAGGAATCATGTAATAAAGTGACATCATCTTTATGGGAAAGGGACATATTACTGTATTGAATTAATTGAAAGTGAAACTTACAACCTGAGCCTTGATGTCGTAGGTCTCCTTTCGATGGCTCCTACCTCTAACACACACACTTGCTCATGCATGAAGAAAATCAACTACTTGTGATGACCTTGTTGGTGTCTCTAGCTGTTGTAGCATCAGTCCTTCATACAGGCTTTCAACAATTCTCCAATCAATCTCTTGCTATCTTGCTTCTAACTTTTTCCATGATCAATCTCCTCAATATATAGGAGAAGATAATTTAGTTACTTGGATAGAAAATGATCCCATGATATCTGGAATGCCAGCACTTGAACAACCATTCGTTAGCCAACTCATTCTTCTTGAAGATTCTCTTCTAGAAGGCTCGAGAACTTCATCTTTTTCCTCTTTAAGAAGATTTTCACACCCTGGCCTTTGTTACAGTGTGAACTATTCGCACCCTATCTTAAGGAAGCCTGCAAGAATCAGGCATTCTCGCAGGCAAGTATATAGGTGGCCTGCGAACTCCTTGAAAAATATAGTTTCTGGAAACAAACAAGTGCAACTTTTCTCAGTAAAGTATTTCTTAGTGAAGAGTTTGATTTTCCATCATCATGACATCATCATAACATCATCACGATGACAAAAATTGTTGATAACACTAGAGAAGGAGGTGGAGAGTTCGGTCCAAAGGAACAGACTTTTTTGGACTGCTTGCAAGACCAAGGACAGGGTATGCAAGGTCATTGTAGACAGTGGTAGCAAAAACAATCTCGTTTCTACAGAGATGGTAGAAAAACAAGAGTTGGAGATGATTGATCATCCAAGCCCATACAGAGTTTTGTGGTGGCAAAAAGGACATCATGTAATGTCACTAAGCAATTTTTAGTTGAGTTTAAAATAGGAGGGTATAACAATGAAATACTTTGTGATGTTATTCCTATGGATGTTTGTGATCTATTGTTGGGTAGACCGTGGCAATATGACAGAAATGTGATTCATGATGGGAGAATGAACACATACACCCTAGAGAGAAATGGGAGAACTCACATGTTGTTTTCGATCAAAGATAAAGAAATAAAACCTGAAGTAAGCAACAATGTACTTATCATGAGTGGGAAGGAACTTCTTACAGAGGTTAAGAAGAAGGAGGAACCACAATTCATTGTGGTCAAGAAGCCAAAGATTGTTCTAACCAGCACAAGGGTAGATGATTTACCAGAAGAGGTTCAAGAACTGCTGGAAGAGTTCACTAACATAGTAGTGGATGAACTACCTCATTCGTTGCCACTAATTAGAAGTATAAGTCATCAAATTGATCTCATACCTTGAGCCAGTTTTCCAAACAAAGGAGTGTATAGATTGACACTACAGGAGAATGAAGAAGTCAAAAGACAGGTCCAATATTTAATGGACAAGGGGTTGGTGAGAGAAAGCTTGAGTCCATGTGTTGTTCCGACAGTACTCATTCCGGAGAAAGACCGAGGCTGGAGGATGTGTACTGACTCGAGGGCAATCAACAAAATAACCATCAGGTACAGATTTCCATTGACAAGGATGGATGATCTGATGGACTGCTTGAGTGGGGCCAAATTTTTTTCAAAGATTGATTTGAAAAGTGGTTATGACCAAATCCGTATGATAGAAGGTGACGAATGGAAGACAACATTCAAAACCAATGAAGGGTTGTACAAATGGCTTGTCATGCCATTTGGTTTAACAAATGCACCGAGTATTTTCATGAGATTGATGAATGAAGTCCTGAAGGATTTCATCGAAAAATTTGTCATTGTATATCTAGATGACATACTGATTTTCAGTAAAAAAAAAGGCAGAGCTTCTGAAAAATTTGGCTACAGTGATGAAGAGGTTACAGCAAGAGAAGTTGTTGATAAACATGAAGAAATCCGTCATTCATGAATACAGAGCTCATTTATTTGGGTTTTGTTATTTCTGTATATAACTTGAGGATGGATCCAGATAAGGTGGAGGTGATTAAGAATTGGCCATCACCAAAGAATATCTTTGAAGTTCAAAGTTTTCACGGATTGGCTAGTTTCTACCAGAAATTCATTAGGAATTTCAGTGGAATTAGTGCACTGATGATGGACATAGTAAAGAAGAGACAGAAATATTTTCACTAGACAGAAGAGGCTAAGAAAAGCTTCAATTTGTTGAAGAAGAAAATCATGGAACAACCAATTCTGGTGTTGCCGGATTTCAAAAAGACATTTAAGGTAAAATGTGATGCAAGTGGATTTGCAATAGGGGCAGTCTTGAGTCAAGAAGATAAGCCGATAGAATATTTCAGCAAGAAGTTGAATGAAGCCAAAATAAAATACTCCACGTATGATAAGGAATTCTATGCTATTATTCAGGCATTGAAAAAATGGAGACATTACTTGATCCCCAAGAAATTTGTCTTGTATAGTGATAATCATGCATTGCAATTTCTTACTCAACAGGAGAAGTTTAATCAAAGACATGTTAAATGGGTTGAATATATGCAAAATTTCACTTCTGTGCTTAAACATATTTCTGGAACTGCTAACAAAGTTATTGATGCTTTGAGCAATAAGTGTTTGCTATTGCAGGAGTTCAAAGCCAAAACATTGGGTTTTGATGATCTCAGGGACATGTACAAAGATGATCCAGATTTTAAAGAGGCGTATGAAGCAGCTGAGAATTCAATTCTCAGGGATAGAAGCCAATGGACATAATACATGATCCAGGAAGGATTATTGTTTAAAGGTAATCAGTTTTGTATTCCAAAATGCTCCATGAGGGAGAATTTGTTGAAGGAGAAACATAGTGGAGTATTGGCCGAACATTTCGGCCATGACAGGACGTTCACAAAGTTGAATGAGTCATATTTTTGGCCAGGAATGTGAGCAGATGTCAAAATATTTGTAGAGAGATGTAGAGTTTGTCAACATTCAAAAGGAAAGAGGCAGAATCCAGGTTTTTATCAACCATTACCCATACCTGACAGGCCATGGGATGCAATCAGCATGGACTTCATATGGACAACATGCAAGCAGGTTGTTACGAAGAACACAAAGAGGGCTCAAATCAGTATTTGTGGTCGTGGATAGATTTTACAAAATGGCACATTTCATTCCATGTCAAAAAACCAGTGATGCAACTCACATTACGAACCTTTTTTTCAAAGAAGTCATTCGACTTCACGGCTTACCAAGGAGCATAGTTTCGGATTGAGACACCAAGTTTGTAGGACACTTCTGGAGGAAGTTATGGAAAAAGCTGGGAACAAACTTGTCGTTCAGTTCAACTTATCATCCTCGGACGGATGGGCGGACATAAGTCGTAAACATGAGTTTGGGATACTTGTTGAGGAGCTTGGTGACATAACACCACAGTTAGTGGGACAACATATTACCCTAGGCGGATTTTGCTTATAACAACTCACTTAATAGGAGCACAGGAGATAGTCCATTTCAAATTGTTTATGGCATGTAGTCGAGAGGAATTTCTAAGCTGAGGGATTCAGAACAGATTGCGACTAGGAGTGCTAGTGCACAAGATTTCGCAGAGGCGATGAAGGAACTTCACATCTAGGTGAAGGAACGATTGCAGAATTCAAACCAAGAATATAAGCGGAGAGAATATCAACACAGGAGATCACTTCAGTTCAAAGTTGGTGATTTGATCCTTGCACATTTGAGAAAGGAAAGGTTCATGAGTGGAACATATAATAAACTGAAGATGAAGAAAATTGGACCATGTAAGGTCTTGAAAAAATTTGGGGCAAATGCATATGAGATTTAATTACCCGATGGGATCAAAATTTCTCTGATATTCAATGTCTTAGATTTGTACCCTTATAAAGATGAGGAAGCAGAAGCAGGTAGTGAACAACCAACGATTCAGTGGACAAAACAAATGCCAGTTGCAGAAAAGCTGCAGATGGAGTGCATACTGGACAAAAGAGTTGGTAAGAGGACCAGGCGAAAGAAATACTTTGAATACTTGGTCAAGTGGAAGGGTCATCCAGTTGAAGATGCCAGCTAGGAGAACGAAGAAGAAATCTAGAACCATGGACAAACCGTGTGATAGCTCATGGATAGGAGCCCATGAAAATTTTCAAGAGAGGGAGTATGATGTAGGAGCATCGCCAACAGGTAGCAAGTTCGCGTAGATGGGGAGGACAGTTGGACAAGTGCCAGTACATTTCTTGTTGAAATGTCTTGAATTTTGAAAATGTCATATAATTAATGGGATAGTTAATAGAGGCGTACTCACATTTATGGAGAAGCATTGTAATCATACCTTGAGCATCTCGCTCTCATCTGAAGTAGATAGAGGCATTTATGCATAAGTGAATGTGGGTAGATAGAATTTAATTCTAGATTAGACAGTTTTAGAGTGCAAGAGGGAAACGATATATAGACACCCTCATTGTACAGTTGTAAGAGGATTATGAGCATAGAGCATAGAGAAGAGAGCAGAGAGTTGTAGTTGAAAACACCCATGTACAGAGATTTGAATTAATAGAAAGAGCTTCGATTCAAATTCATGGTGTCGTATTTGTTCTCTGTGTATGCATGTTGAATGTTATCCTCATGGATGTTTAATTTTTGTTATACATTTTCTTTATATGTTGTGTATATGATTTCATTCTTTGTGTTTGAAGTTTGAGAAAGAGTAAGGAATGAGTTTCAATTGTTTCTCTATCTGAGCAAGAGTTCCTGCAAGGAGTGCAGTGAATTTTTCCGCAAGGACTGCATTGACAAGAGTTCAGGGTCTTATCTATGAAAGCTCAGGAGGGATAACAATTGTCCTCATTCTCACAGAAGTGCAAGTAGAGAACATGAGCCACGCAGGGTGTGTGCAGGCTGAGTAAAGTCACAAAGTTTGTGAACCTGAGAAATTGTTGCAGGACTATTGTTGCAGGGAGTGCGGAGAGTTGAAGGACTTCAACTCTTTAAAGAAATCGAAGAATTAGCCACAAGGAGTGCATGCAGGAGTCTTCTGTAAGACTCGGGGCTGGAGAAAAGATCAGGAGGGATAGAGTCTTCGCAGTTGTCAAGAAAAGCACAGAAGGTTTGTTCCTTGAGGAATTGAAAGGAGGTGTAGCAAGTTTGCATTGCAGGTGGGTAAGTTTCGTGGAGAAATACTTGGTTAAATTCGCAGGATGTGACCAAGAAGAAACGGACGGTCGGGATTCTTTGAGAAGAATTTGTGAAGTTACAAGGGCCATCAGATCTTGCCGAGAAGCAGGAACGTTACAACGATCTTTCCTCAAGCATAAGCTCATAAGAAATCAGGGTCGTAGGATCCCGGTCAGCCAGGGTCGTTGGACCGCTCGCGAAATCTCATTTCGGGGTTTCGTGAGTTGAAGGGTCGAAGGTTTTGCATTAAGGCTCGTGAAGTCACAAGAGGCGAGTAGCGAAGTGGCGAGATGACCATAGCCATCCACCTAGGAAGAACAGGTGGCAAAGATCTAGAGATATCGTAAATTCGGAGGTTCACGAGGTGAAGGCCCAAAGGTTGGGCACTCTAGATTGCGAAAGGCGAAGTCTCGAAGGGGCAAAGAGACGTATGTGTGGGGCCAACTATCGGTGACGTGTGTCGATTATTCGTGCATCATCTTTTGAAAGAAGTCAACACCTCGTCGACCTCTCATGTCTCGGGAGTTCGTGAGACAAGAGCAAGGAGTTCGACATTGAAACTCACGAAGCAGCGAGAAGCGAAAAGTGCTAGAGTTAGGCCTAGTCGGTGGTCATGCATGGAGGGCATTGACAAGAGAAGGAGCGTGCCCATATCAGCATTTTGAGTATCGCGAGATTTGGAAGCAAGGGTTGGGAGTTTCGACT
This sequence comes from Picea glauca, assembly GCA_000966675.3. Lineage (NCBI taxonomy): Eukaryota > Viridiplantae > Streptophyta > Pinopsida > Pinales > Pinaceae > Picea > Picea glauca. Next base: position 318,765 of record JZKD02S2082375.1, on the reverse strand, counting down.
CACGAACTCGCGAGTGGTGAGTTGCAACAAGTGTTTAGGCACATCGGAAGTTCGGGTCTCAGAAGGTGAAGAGTTGAAGATTTGGGAGGAGAAGTTTCGAAGTCATGAGCTCCGAGGTTCTGAAATCGTGAGAAACATGACCACATCATTTGGTCAAAAGAAGGTTGGAATTGAGGCTTCGTGTTCGATCGCCTGAGATCAATTCGTAAGGATCTGTGGAGAAGCATTATTTTGTCTGTGTTGGATTCCCCAAAGAGGAATCGAAGAGTCAATCTGACTCAAGGGAAAGAAGTAGAGAGATCCTGTAGCAAACTGCCGACCCGAGGGCCGAAAGGGTCTGCGTCTACTTCATCTCGGATCACATGTTAATCATGTTACAGTTGGAATTTGGGAGTGATAATATTTTCTATCCATTTAAATTCAATGTAGTTTGGATGGAGGATCAAGAATTTATAAGTTTTGTTAGAAACAGTTGGGTGGATTTGCTAGGGACAGAGGTATTGACACCTATGGAATCATTGGTAAAGAATCTAAAAATACTTAAGAGCATGGTAACCGTATGGGAAAGAAAGAAAAAGGTTGAAGGTAAGAAAGCATTGGTACAGTTGGAATCAAAATTCGATAAATTATATTCAGACTTTACTAAGGGAGATGGAACTACTATATCAAACAACTTTGATATTCAAAAGGAAGTTGTTGACTATTTGCAGAACATGTTTAAAGCACAAGGAAACTTGGCTATTTCAGATCAACTTGCAGTATTAAGGAACTATCCGAAGATGTTTTTTGAGGAAGAAGGAAATAATTTAGCTGAACCAGTATCCTTAGCTGAAGTTCTAAAAACCTTAAAAAAATTTAAATGCACAAAAAGTTATGGGCCGGATGGATGGACTGTTGAGTTCTTTTTGGCTTCTTTGATCTCGTGGGGAATGAATTATTGGAGGTAGTGGAAGAGTCGAGAAGGGTAGGGAAAGTGTTAGGAGAATTGAATGCTAAATGTATTTCCTTAATCCCTAAAAGTGACAAACCTGATCCATTTGGAGGATTTAGGCCTGTAGAATTGTGCAGCCTCGTTTACAAGACCATTACAAAAATAATTGCTACCAGACTAAAAACATCCCTATCCACTGGTATATCAAAAGAACAATTTAGGTTTTTAGATGGTAGGAAAATTACTGATGCAATTGGAGTGGTACAGGATGTACTACATAGCATAAAAGTGAAGAATCTAAAAGCACAAGTTCTAAAAATGGATTTAGTCAATGCTTATGATAGGGAGGATTGGGGTTTCCTTAGACTTGTTTTAGTACATGTTGGATTAAGTTTATAATTAACTGATTGGATCATGGGTTGTGTGACATCAACAAACTTTGTTGTACTGATCAATGGGAATCCTACATTTTTTTTAAATCTTCAAGGGGTTTAAGGCAAGGTTTCCCTTTATCTCCACTACTTTTTCTTCATGTTATTGAAGGGTTGAGCAAAATTATATAGGAGAGGGTTCGAGATAAGAAACTTGAGGGTGTTCCTATGTCTAGAGGGTTAAATATTACACATTTAATGTTTTTAGATGATGTAATATTGTTTGGGATTGGATTCATTGTTGAATGGAAAGCATAAAAGGAGGTATTGGATATATTTTTTAAGGCTATAGGGATGGAATTCAGTCCTCAAAATTCTACTTTCTTAGAAGTAGGATGGGATGATGGAGATCTTAATTTGTTGAAGAAACTATTGCCATTTGATGTTAAACCATTAGATATAGGATTTAAGTATCTTGGGTTTTACATTAAGCCAAATTGTTATACTAGTGTGGACTAGTTTTGGCTAGAGAAAAAATTTGAAAAGAGAATCCTAAGTTGGAATCATAGGTGGCTTACCCTGGGTGGTAGATTCATACTTGTAAAATAAGTACTTGAAATCATATCGTTGTATTGGTTGTCACTGGAAAACATTCCCAAAAGATTACTAAACGGTATTAAAAGAAGGGTGTTCAACTTTTTGTGGTTTGGTAAAAATGAAAAGGAAGGTATGCATCTTTCAAACTGGAAAAAGATTGCAAAACCTAAAAAGGTTGGTGGATGGGGAATCAAAAATATTATTATCTTTGGACAAGCATTGGCAGCGAAAAGCTTATGGATATGCCTTATGTTGTCTGGCCTTTGGCGTGATGTGATTATGCAAAAATATCTTAAAAGTAAAATTGTTGAGAAGTGGCTCAGGAGGGGGAGAAAAAACTAGAATGGAACTTCAAATTTCTGGAGAGCCCTTACCTCTTTGGTAAACATAATTTATGATTGATTGGTATATAAGACTAGGAGTGGGAGAGATATGAGAATTTGTGTTGATCCTATGGTTGGGTCCCACTCTTTCTATAAAGTATCTAAGAATATTTTATTAATGCTAAAATAACAAGGAATTACATGTCTTGCTCATGCAGGGACAAATGCACAAGAAGGTCTTAACTCTACAAGGTGGAAAAAAGATGAAACTTTAGGCCTGGAAGGAGCTCAAAAATATGAATGGATAAACTATATTAAAGGGTTGGTAAGTGATGTAATTGAATTAAATGATGAGAAAGACAGGTTATTATGGTATTGGGATACCAAACAAGGTCAAGTTAATGCTAAATTAGCATATGAAGTTCAAGAGCTGGAGGATAGGGGAGTAGAGCCAAAATTCCAGTACTCAAAGATCTAGAAGTGGCAACTACCAATGAAGGTAACATTGTTTGTGTGGTTATTGATGGAACAGATAATACTTACTTGGGATAACTTGATAAAAAGGGGCTTTCAGGGTTCTAGCATCTATGTGCTTTGTAAGGAAAGTAAATAATATGTCTTACATTTATTTGGGGATTGTAATTTCATAAAAAATATATGACTGACTATCTCTAAGGAACTAAATATGGTCAATAATTGGGAAGGAGGACATTTTGAAAACAGTCTCCTTAACTGGTCAAAGAGAAAGAAAAATTGGATTGAAATCCCTTGTTTTATCAATTGGGAAGCATGGAAGCATAGGAACCTGATGATATTTGAAGATCAACAAACAAAAAATATTAGAGTTTGTAACTACATTTTACAAGACTCGCAGGAACAAAAAATTACAAAGGATACTCTTCTCAAAAGGATTGATAGACCACCAACTCTTGATTGTGTTGGGGCAGTAGGCCTTTTCGATGGTGCTTCATAGGTAAGAGGCTCAAAGTGCAGTGGAACCATTATGAAATTCCCAATAACGGGCACATAAAAACTAAAATTGAAATGTGGAAAATGAACAAATTCTAAAGGAGAATTGATGGCACTTTGGCTAATTTTATATTTTTCTTATTTTAAACAAGTACCAAGGTTACTATTGATGGGTGATTCTAAAGTTATTATTGATTGGTATACTAATGATAATAATCTTTAGGTGATATCTTTGCAGCCCTCGATGTCAAAGATTAAAACGTTGAGAAGACATTTTCAGCAAATCAAAGCTCAACATATCTATAGAACTAACAGTCAGATTATTGATCGACTATCAAAGGAAACATTGCTTTTGGAGGAAGGCGGTATATATTTCTCACAGGTTTCAGATGGACAACAAAAAATTGTTGAAATAATTGATATCAGTCTTTAAGATACTCTGTGTTTTGGAACTTTCGTAAATTACAGACATAAGGATGTCATAATTTTCTGTTTATTTTGATATAGATGTGTACTCAGTGGTGACTACATGATCAATGTTAGATAGGAGTCAAAAGCAGATAAGCTTTTGGGAGCAAATTTACATTTTGTATGATCTGAAAAAAAAAAAAGACAGACATATGTTGATTTCAATCGTGAGAAACAAAGACCATCTCGTAGTATCCCAAAAAAAATCTTTTGAAGTTATTGCATCCAAGGTTATTAGTATTAATTAATTGAAAAAACAAAAAACAAATTAAATCAACTAGAAAAACATAAAGTAATAAATTCAAAAGAAAAAAAATTAAATCAACTTTAAAAACAAAAAACAATAAATTCATTTCGGATGAAGTTTAATTAAATAAATTCATATTGCGGATGAAGTTTGAAACATTTGTAATATCTTCTTTACCAAAGTTGTAGCAAAGCTTAATACGAAGACTACATGGTAGCATCCAAATAAATATTTCTGAGTCTCTCCTCAACTTCCATTAATAATATACTTGAAACGGTATGTAATTGTTTTCAGTTTTCTTTGGAGGACTTTCTTGCAACAATGCCTATTCCGCAATTAAATGGCAGCAACTTTGACCAAGAACATAATATTTAGCATTAATTTGGTTTTTTTAATGTAATACTATTTTGTATATTATTTCAATAACGCAAAAGATAAAACAATGGATAAGTTCAAATATACGATTATAACACATCGGACAGCATACTATACTTGCCCAGCCTCAGCAAAGCCAAAGGATATATGTCTTTTAATGCTAATAAAACTGAAGACATCTTTGTAAAATTTAGTGGAGTTCTCAAATTATAAAACTGAGGACATCTGGCCGAGCCTCATCAAAGCCAAAGGATACATGCCTTTTAATGGTAATAAAACTGAAGATGTCTTTGTAAAATTTAGTGGAGTCCTCAAATTATAAAACTGAGAACATCTTTGTAAAATTTAGTGAATTCCTGAAATAATCTTAATTTAACATTTTTCTTCTCAAATTACAAGAATTATTTATACTTATAAAACTATGCTTATATATAAAACTATGATTATATATATATATATTTCTAAATTATTATTTAGTTAATATTATATATTATTATTATATTTTGAATTTTGTATTAATATTTATTTTTTTGGCATATATAGATGAGGGTTAGAACATTAACAAGTTTGATGTATGGATCATATATATATATATATGGATTTGTAAATTATTATTATTTAGTTAGCATTATATATTATTATCATATTTTGAGTTTTGTATTAATATTAAAAAAAATTGATATACGTGGATGAGAGTTAGAAGATTAACAAAGTCTGATGTATGGGTCTTGTATATATTGATTAGATGTATGGGTCAAAATAGTGGAATTTCACACTTATGAGAATATTTTTGGTGACAATCTATTGGGTGTGTATAAATAAGTATCAAGAGTTGAACTCCTTCCGTGCTCTCCACTTATATATCACTTCTTTACTATGTTGATGATCAGTGATGCAGGAGCATCCACACCTCATCAAGCGAGCCGGCGCGTGGAGCAGAAAAGACAGCTGGACAGCGCCAACACATATTACTTTTGAAATATTTTGGAAAGTTGTTGCACCGCCATTTAAATGAAGGCATTCATAAGAAGCGCACTTATACATTGTAATGGACCTTGAGCCTTTAAGCTCTCGTCCTTAGGTAGATGAGGCATTTAATGGTTTTAATGTTGTAGATAGGAATTTATTATAGATTTGATAGTTGTAGATTTCGAGAGGGCAAACGGAATATAGGCACCCTCCTTTGTATTATTGAGAGATTAGCATTCATATGAAAAACAGGAGCAAGAAGTGAACAAGCAGAGAACTTGTGGAGAACACCCATGTACAGATTGAGTTAATAGAAGGAAGACTTTGATTCAATTCCATGGCTGTGATTATTCTCTATGTATTGTTGATATTATGTTGTTGCATATTTGCTTCTTGTTTTGCCTATGTTCTATATGCAGCGTATGTGATTGCATGACAGGTTCGAAATCTGAGAGAATGAGGAAGTGAGTTTCAATTGTTTCTCTGTTTGAGCCAGGAGATTCCTGAATGGAGTGCAGTAGAATTCATCCGTGTAGAGTGCGTTGATGAGGCTCAGCAGTTTAACTCTCACTCTCGTTCACCCAGAAGTTGTTTTGGGTAGATAGAGCCATGCATGACGTGCGCAGGCTGGACGAGGTCTCAAAGTTGCGATTCTGAGTTAAGGCATTGATAGACTACTGCTGCGGGAGTGCGCAGGGTCAGAAGTCTTCAACACTTGACGTGGTTGAAGAGCATCTGCAAGGAGTGCGTGCAGGAAGCTTCCAGAGGAAACTCAGAAGCTGTGGAAACTCGGGAAAGATAGGCCTTCGAAGTAGTCGAAGAGCAGTGGCGAGAATATCTGTGGAACAGGTCGCAAGGAGAAGTGAGTAGGTTGGCGGACGGGTCTCGGGGAGAGACACTTCTTATTCGAAATTTGTGTAAGGAGGAAAAGTGGTCGTGAAGTCTACAGTGCAGACGGAAGAAAGTTCAAATTTTAGATTGGACAGAAGCCGTCGATTGAAAACCACGAGGAGCATGACTCGATTCGTGGATTGGACGCATCAGGAGTTCATGAGGTAATCTCGGGACATCGGGTCTCGGGAGTTGAAGGATCAAGAGATTGGTCTCGCGAGAGGCGAGGAAGCGAGAGGCGAGATAGCAAGTTTGTCGGCATCTCGATGTTTTGGATCTCGGGAGTTGGGACCCCGAAGGTATAGTGACGCGAGTCGCGATAGCGCGAGGTCCCGACACGCTGACAGAAGGTCAACATTGACCAGAGACATCGGGTCTCGGGGATCCGAGGGTCTAATATTCAGTTGTTGAACTCGCGAAGTTGCGAGGGTCGATCCTCTGATAAACAAGGAAGGGAGGATCGCGCGAGTGGAGAGTGACTGTGGGTACGAAGGATTCCCGCGAGGGGTCAGAAGAACCTTTGAGTTCTTTGGGCTGGGGAGAAAGGAGGTCCTGGTGAGAGCAACCGTCCTCCGTAGAGCGGGGAGGGTTAACATCAAGTGGTATCAGAGCTTTGGAGTATCTTTTCTTTCTGTAGCGGAGACAGAGATTCACATTATGCCGCCCAGAAGAGAAAGGTAGTCACCTGATTGTGAGGATAGGGATGCCCGAAGAAGGGGTAGGCCAGTAGGAAATCCAGAGATGGAGCGCCAGATACGAGATCTCAGGGCGAGACTCGAAGAGATGGAGACCACTCAAAGGCGTGGAGCTGGTGCAGTAGAGTTCAGTGATTCCGAGGTGGAAGAGGAAGCTGGACATGATGCTGAGGAAGTCACAGCGGAAGACGCATCAACGGAGCGGTTGATCAGAGCTATCTCCAGGATGAGCTCAAAGACCAAGATGGACATTCCTGTCTATGAGGGGAGTCTAAATGCAGAAGAATTGTTGGATTGGATCCGAGCACTCGACACCTACTTCGACTATGAAGACATCGAAGAGGAAAAGAAGGTAAGGCACGTTGTTACAAAGCTAAAAGGACATGCAGCCTTATGATGGGATGAGTTGCAGGCTGATAGGCGCTGCAAAGGAAAACAGAAGATCAAAAGCTGGGATCGGATGATCGCTAAGATGAAAGCGAAATTCATCCCTAGAGATTATCAGATCACACTGTTCAGGCGAATGCAGAACCTGAGACAGAAGCTAATGACGGTGAAGGAGTACACCGAGGAGTTCTACAGTCTCAACATTCGAGTAGGTCACCGAGAGAGTGATGACGAAAAGGTGGCGAGATACATGAATGGTCTGAGGTATGACATTTAGGATGAGCTGAGTATGGTTACCATCCAAACAGTTGAGGATGCGTACCATATGGCACTAAAAGCCAAGGAGAAGTTGAGCCGCAAGCTGGGACAGCGAGGGTAAGGCATAACTCAGCCCAGAGGCAAGGCAGTTTCCCAGGAGAGAACTCAAAAAACCAAGGAGGAATGGCAGAAACCTCAGGGTAGGGCTGAAAGAGGTGGAGCCTCACAGCAAAGGCAACAATATGCTGAGCCAAGGAGACAACAAGATGATCATCAAGGAGGATATGCTGATGCAATTACATTTCCTCGTACCCGAGGTAGAGGAAGAGGCCGTGGAGGAATCATCGCATGTTTTACATGTGGGAAAGATGGACATAAAGCCGTGGACTGTCCAGACTGGAAAATGGACAGAGGAAAAGCTCACGTCGCTGAGGCGCAGAGGCATGATGTTGAGGATGAAGACACTGGAAGTGGGAAGTCACTGACAGTGCACAAAGTTCTCTTGAAACCTGAGAAGGAGGTGGAGGACATAGCGCAAAGATGTAGACTGTTCCGGACCACATGCAAGACCAAGGGCTGGAAATGCAAGGTCATAGTGGACAGCGGAAGCACCGATAATCTTGTTTCGACCGAGATGGTGGAGAAATTGGAACTGGAGACGAACAACCACCCGAGTCCATACAAAGTGTCATGGCTGCAGAAAGGACACCAGGTACGTGTTACGAAACAATGCTTGGTTAAATTTACGATGGGTGAATATAAGGATGAAATTTTGTGTGATGTCATTCCCATGGATGTCTGTCATGTATTATTGGGTAGACCATGGAAGTATGACAGGAATGTTGTTCATGATGGGAGGATGAACACATACACCTTGGAGAAGGATGCGATATCACATACATTACTTCCGATAAAAGATAAAGAAGTGAATCCGGAAGTGAGTAGTACCATACTTCTCATGAGTGGAAAAGAATTTCTCACAGAGATGGAGAAGAATGAAGATCCACAATTCTTTGTTGCCAGAAAGCCAAGAATTGTTCTGACAAGCACAAGAGTGGACGACTTGCCGGAGGAGATTCAGGAACTGTTGGGAGAGTTTGTTGATATCATCGTGGATGAACTACCTCGTTCGTTGCCACCGATGCAGAGTGTGAGTCATCACATAGACCTCGTACCCAGAGCAAGTTTACCGAATAAGGCAGCGTACCGATTGACACCTCAGGAGAGTGAGGAAGTCAAAAGGAAAGTACAGGATCTGCAGGACAAAGGACTGGAGAGGGAAAGTCTCAGTCTGTGTGTTGTTCCAACAGTACTAAGTCCAAAAAAGGATGGAGGCCGGAGAATGTGTACAGACTCCAGGGCGATTAATAAGATCACCATCAGATACAGATTTCCACTGCCGAGAATGGACGACATGATGGATTGCCTGAGTGGGGCAAATTATTTTTCAAAGATAGATCTCAAGAGCGGATATCATCAGATCTGTATGAGAGAGGGAGATGAATGGAAGACAACATTCAAAACAAATGAGGGTTTGTACGAATGGCTGGTCATGTCATTTGGCTTGACAAATGTGTCGAGCATATTCATGAGGCTGATGAATGAAGTCTTACGGGAATTCATTGGAAAATTTGTGGTCATATACCTGGATGATATACTGATCTTCAGTAAGACCAGGGCAGAACATTTGAGACATTTAGCCATTGTGATGAGAAGATTACAGCAGGAGAAGCTGCTGATCAATTTGAAGAAGTGCTCATTCATGCAAACAGAACTCATTTATTTGGGTTTTGTAATCTCGACGAATGAATTGAAGATGGATCCTGAGAAGGTAGAAGTAATCAGGAATTGGCCATTTCCGAGGAATATTTTTGAGGTAAGGAGCTTCCATGGACTGGCTAGTTTCTATAGAAAATTCATTCGGAATTCTAGTGGAATTAGCGCAGCCATGATGGATACAGTAAAGAAGCGGCATAAAATTTTTCAGTGGACCGCAGAGGCTGAAAAAAGCTTCAATCTATTGAAGCGGAAGATAACAGAGAAACCAATCCTGGTGTTGCCTGATTTTCGGAAGACATTTCAGGTGAAATGTGATGCCAGTGGTTATGCTGTTGGAGGAGTCTTGAGTCAATATGACATACCTATTGCATATTACAGGGAGAAGCTAGATGATGCAAAGCTGAAGTACTCCACGTACGATAAAGAGTTCTATGCCATAATACAGGCATTGAAGAAGTGGAGGCATTACTTGATACCCAAAGAGTTTGTGTTGTACAGTGACAATCATGCATTGCAATTCGTGAGTCAACAGGATAAGTTGAACCAGAAGCATGTGAAATGGGTAGAGTACATGCAAAATTTCACGTTTGTGATCAAGCACATTTCGGCGACTGCTAACAAAGCGGTTGATGCTTTGAGCAGGAAATGTTTGTTGCTGTAGGAGTTCAGAGTCCAAACATTAGGTTTTGAAAATCTAAAAGATATGTATGCAGGTGATGTAGACTTTGCAGAAGCCTATGAAGCAGCTGAGAATCCAGTTCTCAGGGATCGGAGCCCATGGTTGGAATATATGATCCATGAAGGATTTCTATTCAAGGGCAATCAATTCTGCATACCGAATTGCTCCATGAGGGAGAACTTGGTGAGAGAAAAGCATAGCGGAGGCTTAGCAGGTCATTTTGGACATGACAAAACATTCGCCAAGCTGAGCGAATCATATTTTTGGCCGGGCATGCGAGAAGATGTGAAAAGGTTTGTTGATAGGTGCAGGATATGTCAACATGCGAAGGGCCAAAAATAGAACACAGGGTTCTATCAGCCGTTACTTATACCCGAAAGGCCATGGGAGGCCATAAGCATGGACTTTGTGTTGGGTTTTCCGAGAACACAACGAGGATTTGATTCCATCTTCGTGGTGGTAGATAGGTTCTCGAAGATGGCACATTTCATTCCGTGTCATAAGACCAGCGATGCGACGCACATCGCGAATTTGTTTTTCAAAGAGATCATCAGATTGCATGGATTGCCGAGAACCATAGTCCCAGATCGGGATACCAAGTTCATAGGTCATTTTTGGAGGACGCTATGGAAGAAGCTAGGGACTAATTTGGCTTTTAGTTCAACATACCATCCACAGACAGATGGGCAGACGGAAGTGGTCAACAGGAGTCTGGGAGATCTATTGAGAAGCCTAGTGGTGGAACATCACAACAGTTGGGATCAGATATTGCCACAGGCCGAGTTCGCGTACAACGATTCAGTGAATCGGAGTACAGGTAAGAGTCTGTTTCAAATTTTGTATGGGACACAGCCGAGAGGAGTTTCTGAGCTCAGGGAGTCAGAACAGGCTGAAACTAGCAGCGCGAGAGATGAAGAGTTCGCTGAGGCGATGCAAGAACTTCAAAGTCAGGTGAAGCAGCGACTGCAGAAGGCAAATCAGGAATATAAGCGTAGAGCAGATCAGAGAAAGAGGCAACTTCAGTTTGAAGTTGGGGATATGGTTCTGGTGCACTTGAGGAAAGAAAGGTTCCCGAGGGGAACATATAACAAGCTCAATATGAAGAAGATCGGACCATGCAGAGTCCTGAAGAAATTCGGGGAAAATGCATATGAGATTGAGTTGCCAGAGGGCATTGGGATATCTCCGATTTTTAACGTTTCGGATTTATACCCATACAGGGCTGATGAAGAAAACACTACAACTGAAGAACCAGTAGTCCAGTGGCAGAAGCAAGTGCCAGCAACAGAAAAGCCACAGATGGAGTGCATACTGGATAAGTAGATAGGCAGGAAGACCAGGCGAAGGCAGTATTTTGAATACCTGGTGAAGTGGAAGAATCACCCAGTGGAGGATGCCAGCTGGGAAATAGAGGCCTTTATATAGAAGCATGGGCACACCGTGCAGGAGCTCATGAGTAGGAACCCATGAATTTTTTTTTTTGAGCCGAGGAGTATGATGCAGGAGCATGCACACCTCATCAAGTGAGCCAGCGCGTGGAGCAGAAAAGACAGCTGGACAGCGCCAACACATATTACTTTTGAAATATTTTGGAAAGTTGTTGCACCGCCATTTAAATGAAGGCATTCATAAGAAGCGCACTTATACATTGTAATGGACCTTGAGCCTTTAAGCTCTCGTCCTTAGGTAGATGAGGCATTTAATGGTTTTAATGTTGTAGATAGGAATTTATTATAGATTTGATAGTTGTATATTTCGAGAGGGAAAATGGAATATAGGGACCCTCCTTTGTATTATTGAGAGATTAGCATTCATATGAAAAACAGGAGCAAGAAGTGAACAAGCAGAGAACTTGTGGAGAACACCCATGTACAGATTGAGTTAATAGAAGGAAGACTTTGATTCAATTCCATGGTTGTGATTATTCTCTGTGTATTGTTGATATTATGTTGTTGCGTATTTGCTTCTTGTATTGCCTATGTTCTATATGTAGCGTATGTGATTGCATAGCAGGTTCGAAATATGAGAGAATGAGGAAGTGAGTTTCAATTGTTTCTCTATTTGAACCAGGAGATTCCTGCATGGAGTGTAGTAGAATTCATCCGCATAGAGTGCGTTGATGAGGCTCAGCAGTTTAACTCTCACTCCCATTCACCCAGAAGTTGTTTTGGATAGATAGATCCGTGCATGACGTGCGCAAGCTGGACGAGGTCTCAGAGTTGCGATTCTGAGTTAAGGCATTGATAGACTACTGCTGCGGGGTGCGTAGGGTCAGAAGTCTTCAACACTTGACGTGGTTGAAGAGCATCTGCAAGGAGTGCATTCAGGAAGCTTCCAAAAGAAACTCAGAAGCTGTGGAAACTCGGGAAAGATAGGCCTTCAAAGTAGTTGAAGAGCAGTGGCGAGAATATCTGTGGAACAGGTCGCAAGGAGAAGCGAGGAGGTTGGCGGACGAGTCTCGGGGAGAGACACTTCTTATTCGGAATTTGCGTAAGGAGGAAAAGTGGACGTGAAGTCTACAGTGCAGATGGAAGAAAGTTCAAAGTTCAGATTGGACAGAAGCCGTCGATCGAAAACCACGAGGAGCGTGACTTGATTCATGGATTGGACGCATCGGGAGTTCATGAGGTAATCTCGGGACATCGGGTCTCGGGAGTTGAAGGATCAAGAGATTGGTCTCGCGAGAGGAGAGGAAGCGAGAGGCGAGATAGCAAGTTTGTCGGCATCTCGATGTTTCAGATCTCGGGAGTTGGGACCCCGAAGGTATAGTGACGCGAGTCGCGATAGCGCGAGGTCCTGACAGGCCGACAGAAGGTCAACGTTGACCAGAGACATCGGGTCTCGGGGATCCGAGGGGCTAATATTCAATTGTTGAACTCGCGAAGTTGCGAGGGCTGATCCTCTGATAACCAAGGAAGGGAGGATCACGCGAGTGGAGAGTCACTGTGGGTACGAAGGATTCCCGCGAGGGGATCAGAAGAACCTTTGAGTTCTTTGGGCCGGGGAGAAAGGAGGTCCTGGTGAGAGCGACCGTCCTCCGTAGAGCGGGGAGGGTTAACATCAATCATAATTTCTCACCCACAATATGATGCCTTGCCTTAACAAGAGGAACATGCAACATAGAAAATGCCTTAACCATATGTCATAATTAGTAGGCAACACAATTAAGAATTTAGCACCTTTTAACAAGAGAAAATAGCAACAAAGCTCCTTATAAGTGTCTTTTAGAAATGTTTTAACTTTTTAATACTTGAAACTTGTAAGAATGTATTATTTATGTATAATCTAAAAACAAAATAGAAATGAGAGTGACTACTCCATGTTTTTAAAAGTTGAAGTAAAATTGGATACATCTAGGTGTTAATAATTATTAACAATGTCACAAGTGTAAATTGAAGTATTCCAAACTCTTTTGAAATAATTTGATAAATAAAAATGGTGGTATATTAGTGTTATCAATTACACTCCAAAGTATGTTTGAATTAGAATATACTTATTCTTCTAGACTTTTAAGTGAGAAATTGTAAGTTAGTTAATTTCACCTAATTAATTTTAACCTAAACTATAATAATATTATATATTTATGATAAAATAAATAATGTTGTTATACTCAAATTTGAAATTTGGACAAAAAAACTTTTGAAAATAAAGTTTAATTTTCATACTCTTATGTGCAACATTTACATTCACATTTACAATGGCCATAGAAAAAGGTTTCTATTTAAATTGCCTAGTCCTAAAACTGCTCTGCCTAACCTTCCTTCTGATTCCCATTTGCTTTTAGGTGCATTTACTTTTGGTGATTTTGGGTTTGGGGGTAGTGGGGAACAACGAGCGCAAAAGAAGGAAGGTGATTCCATATCTATAGATAGAAGGAAGGATTCTCCTCAGCACACGATTCGAACAAGCGAAGCGATTCTCAAACCAGAACTCAACTAAATTTAAGATAGAGATGCAACTAAAGATGTAATAAAGACATATGTAAATTAAGTCAATAAAATATATTTTTTAATTTTTTTAGATTAGAAAATGAAATTAAACATAAATATTTAGATTATTAAAAAAAATAAAATTATGTAAATTTTAATATTATTAAAAAATAAGATTAGATATTAAATTTATGAAATATATAAAAATTAGTCAAAACATAGTGACTATTTAAGAAAAACAAAAGGAATGGTCTTTTCATTTTAAATTTAAAAAAAATATGAAGTTGAGTGCATGAAATTGATAAAAAAACTTAATTTTTTTTTTTTTAAATGTATAAAATTATGTGAAAATACTATAACAAATTAATAAAATAAAATAATTCAACAATTATTATTTTTTAAATGTTATTAGATATATAAAATTGTGTAAAAATACTATAACAAATTATTAAAATAAAATAATTTAATTTTTTTAAATGTGATTAGATGTATAAAATTGTGTAAAAAAACTATAACAAATTATTAAAATAAAAAAATTCAAATAAAAATAAAAATTAAATTCAAATCTAATAAAAAAAAAACATAAAAAAAAAAATTTAAATAAATTTTATATATTACATTTCATAAAATAAAATATGAAAGACATGTATCTATTTGGGCCACATTGCCCTCGATGGATACTAACACTAAGGGAGTCTCTAGTTTAATATGCCTCTAAAACACAAACACCTAATCAAAGAATTGAACCTAGCCTTCATTCGAACAACATGGAGATTCGAAGGTCCATTAGACGAAATTTAAGGTCGACCACCTCGCTTTGAAGCTCAAAGATCAAATGTTGGAGGATGACCAAAGCATCATGAATTCGCTCAGTGTTATCCTCAAACAAGGAGCAAGGAGAGAGAGAACAAAATTCCCGTGAGTCGTGGCTTGAGGTCTTGGTTGTAGGGGCTTGAGGTCTTGGTTGTCGGTACCAATGGGAATAGATCGAGAAGGAATATGGTCACCCCTACCACGCTTGGAGTGTCCCCTCTCGCACAACATAGTGAAACTTGGAGTAGGCTTTGCAACCCTACTCGAGGTAATGATTACTTTACTATTTCGGGCTAAGTTATTGAAATCCAGGTAATGATTACTTTACTATTTTGTTGCTACATAGTCTAGAAACTTTACACAATTTCTTTATCTCTTTTTTTCGGGAACAGATAAAACATTTTAATTGGTGTCTCTTCCTACAAGAAGATTTCGAGTTTTGGACGAACATTTACCATACACACAAGTAATGGTAGCCTGCTAGGTTCCAATAGCGAACTTGCTAATACTTACATAGGTCACCGTTTACCATTACACAGTTATCCTTCATTAAATATCTCAATTCATTCATTTCCAACTTTTAATGTTTCCTATGTGGCGTGTTGGCAGGTGAAAGTAATAGTTGTATGGGAAGTGCCCATACTATGGCACGTTTCGTAAGAGGAACAAAAACCAGGTGCACTAGATGGCCACTTAGATTTCGACTTGGTTCACCTACACATATTTAAACAAATATTTATCCTTGTTCATAGATAATGTTTCAATCGGTGGCCATATGTGCACGGGATTTTAGGTCTTCTTTTCCAAAAGATTGTCCCGACGATTCTGATTATGATGCTTCTTTGTGACGGTTGAAACCCTAAGTCTTTATGTTACTCTTATAAAAACTATTTCCATGTATGCAATAGAGTTGGTATTCTAGATGGTTCTCTCGTTTGTTTTGATTTTATGTAAGAGAAGGAGTGTTTTCCTTTTGATGTAATATGTACTAGTCAAGGGTTGTTTATTTAGATTCTTGTACACAATAGAATTGGTATTCTAGATAGTTCTTTGGTTTGTTTTGATTTATGTAAGAGAAGCAGTGTTTTCCTTTTTATATTCTTGTACAAAATGTTTAAGGATAAAACAACAATGGACAACTGGGGGATAGAGGATGCATTGTGGAGGAGGAAATCCCTCCAAGCCGGAAATTGACAAAAGAAGGGGAGAACCCAATTACGGTGGAAGACACAGGCACAAACCAGAGAGAGGAGGGCTCACACTATACCTATCATCTCGCAATGGAGCATCTAGAGCTCCTCTTTGACATCTGACAGCAAAAGGACAAGCAAGTGTATGGCCAATGGTTAATCAACCAATGATTGGATCTATTGTTTGAGGCATTTTCAAATGCCGCAATGCAAGCACGTTGCCACATGTGTAAGCAGAAGTTCGTGTTGATACTGAGAGGGGGGTGAATCAGTATCAAGTACAATTTAAAACTTTTTTCAACTTATACTTAAACCATTCAACTATATCCAATGAGAAATGAACAATAGTATAAGAGTTACACCAATACACCACAATACACCATGCACAATATATGATAAATAATCAACATTTATTGTTCAACGGAAGTAGTGACTTACAAAGGTAGCTACTGTAATGACCGGATTTGAATTAACGTTTAAATTTCTACCAAATTACTGTAATTTCTATAAGCTTTATAAAGAAATAAAATTTTCATAATTTTCAAAATTATCTCAACACTCACGCAAGTAAAATTTGGCAATAAGTAATAAATCTAAGTAAACAATCCATAAATTTGAATTTAAATACCTCAACTCTGATGCTATCTGCAACTTGCTCCCTTCGCTTGCTTCCTTAGGACACTACCCCAAAACCAACCTCCCTGCCGACTAGTAGCGCCTAGCCGTAGGATATCAATGGATATCCTAGCCCTACGAGCCCAAAACCTCCGCAAGCCCCCGTGCACTGTAAATTCCACTGTAAATTCCACTCTGTCCAATACTCCAAGCTCTCCCCAAAATCCTTTCTCCCCTCTCGTAAAAAGAAAAATCGATCCCTCTCAACTCCTTTCTCCCCCCCCTTATTCCTCCTCCCTTCACTGACACTCCATCCTGCATTAAATTCCTTATCCATCTATTTAATTACCCTTATACATTCATGAATTACTTATCCTAACGTATTGGATACGTTATCCCGTGTGGGATACGTAACCCAATCTAAACATTAAATTTTATTATCCACCCCCTATTTAATACTTTATTAATTAGTTAATTAATTAATAATCAAATCAATCATTAACCATATTGATTAAAGAGTTAATTATACTTAAATTAATCATAATCAAGAATAACTAATTAATAACAAATAATTAGTTAAGGTTATTTAATAACTAATTATAGTTTAGCTAATTTTTAGGATTATTTATTAACTTAATCATCTTAATAATTAAGGGTCGTTACATACACCCACCCTTCAGGAAACTCCGTCCCAAAGTTAAGGTATCTTGTGGTACAAAGAACAAGAACATGGTTCACACATTCATAACAAGTAACCAACATTATTAGTAAGTAAGTCAAGGGAACTCATACATACTAGTGTATATGTACAAGAAATGTATGTGTAGCTAGTACATACAATTCTCGTACATGTACTAATAATCAAACTGTCATCATTTTAATATTTTATGTATGCATCCAATCCAGTCAGCAAGACTAGTCTTTTATAAAAGACAACAATCAATTAATTGTGTGAGAATTTGTTTAATCACAATTGTCTGGTTTAATAATTCATTTTAAACAACTGTGGTTTAGTTACATAATAATGAATATTCATATATATACATTTTTCTTCATCAAATCCCCACCACAAGACAG
>JZKD02S2082375.1:277923-300338 GCA_000966675.3 Picea glauca | reverse complement strand
ACTTCTCCCACTGGGTTTGATTATCCATTACATACATCCTAAGCATGTCTTCCATGACTTGATTTACTCTCTCAGTCTGCCCATCTGTTTCAGGATGATAAGCTGTGCTTAAGTTTAACTGAGTCCCCAACGCTGACTGTAAACTTGTCCAAAATCTAGAAGTGAACCTGGAGTCCCTATCTGAAATGATCTTTTTAGGTATTCCGTGCAAACGGATGACCTCGCTTACAAACACACGTGCCACATCAGTGACATCGTAAGTGTCTCTAACCGGAATGAAATGCGCACTCTTGGTTAACTTATCCACTATCACAAGAATGGCATTGTGTCTATGGGATGTGAGTGGTAACCCCACAACAAAATCCATAGAGATGACTTCCCATTTGGACATAGGAACATCAGATGTAATGACCGGATACCAGATGTAATGACCGGATTTGAATTAACGTTTAAATTTCTACCAAATTACTGTAATTTCTATAAGCTTTATATAGAAGTAAAATTTTCATAATTTTCAAAATTATCTCAATGGCAAAGGGTAGGGCTTCTCCCCCTAAGTTTAATAGCAAAAGGTAACTCTCTTCTTTGGGATTTCTCCCCCTGAACATGTGGCACTCAATAATACTTCATCCTTATTTTTGGTCTTTGGGACTTTTTCTTCCTTGGAATCCTTTTTTGTGGCTTCCATCTTCTCTCTCTTCTTAATGTCTAGGATGTATATGTTTTTCGGTCTTCTTGTTGCAGTTGCAACCAATCTTCCCGAATTATTTTCTCTGATTTTACATTTTCTAGAGTTAAACGTAAGAGTGTATCCTTGATCGCACATTTTACTAACACTGAGCAGATTATGCTTCAAGTCTTCAACCAATAGGACATTCTTTGTTTTTACATTTTTTCTTCCAAGTTCTACTACACCTTCTCCAAGTATTTTGGCAGATGAGTCATCCTCGGTCATAGCTTGTGAATGTGTCTTGATCCTTGGTCATGTGTGAAGAACATCCACTATCTATGTACCATTCATCTTCTTCTTTACATTCTTCAGCGGTTAATGCTATTCGACAATCTTCATTGTTTGGAATCTCTTTCCTTCTCCATACTATCGTTGGCATAGGGACATCTTCATTCATATATCTGCAATCTCATGCTTTGTGACCAAGATAGTTGCATTTGTAGCATACAATATTTTTGTCCATCAACGGGTAAAATGAATTATAACTTCTATTGACAAGTCCATGATTATTTCCATATCCTTTGTTTACACCATTTATGTTTCTTGCATATTTGTTCCTTTCATTGATTCTGCAACTAATTGCCTTATGTCCAAAATTTTTGCAAGTATAACAATGACCAAGAATTTTTTTTTGATACCTAGGAGTAAGTGACCTTATTTCTGATGCAATCCATCTGGGTTCATGATATACTCTTTTGTAGTTTCTTTCATATTGATTGAAGCTTCTTTGATTCCCGAAGGTAGGAGGTCCTCTTGGATATTCATCTATTTTGTAATCATTCCTTCTTTCTGGTATCTTGGTCCACTTCTCATCAACTATTTATGTAGCTCTTTCTTCAACCTTCTTGTTGGTATTTGTATCTTCTTTTTATGAAGTTTCACCCATGCATCCAATATGTGTTAATTCTTTTGGCACTTGAGAGTTTCTTAAGCTCTTCCTCAATGAGACAACTTCTTCTTCAAGGTTCTCACAATCTTCTTCTTTCTTTATCATTTTGACCTTCCTTACTTCTTCTATTCTTCTTGATTTTTCGAGTAGAGTTTTCAAGAAAATGGTTTCTTCTCTTAGTTTCTGAAATTTTTCTAATTGTTTCTTTAAGGTTACAATTGTCTTTTCATAACTTCCCAATTCACTTTTTAGTTTTCTACACGTGTCTTTGAGCTTGCTATTTTCAATCTCATCATGCTTCAATTTTTTAAGATTCTCATCTTCTTGTTGAATCATTTATACTTCATGATTTTATTTTTCTTCATTGTCATCTCTTTCAATCTTTGAATGAGGACATTCAAATTCAACATGTCCTACTCCTTCACAATTAAAGAAAAAGAACTAACCTCTATTTTCTTCTTTGAAATATGAGATGTTGTAATCTTCTTCAACTTCTTCTTCTTCTGTTGCTTCTTCCCTTGCATAAAGGTATTGTATCTTATCCCAAAGCTCTTTTGTTGATGCACATGATCCCACCTTGGATTTCACTAAATCTGTCAATCCATCCAGGATGGTATCTATTGCTAGTTTGTTCTTCCTTTTTGCTTCCTTCCGAGTTGTAGTCATTGGTTTATTTAAAGCATTGTATCCTGAAGAAACTGAGAGCCAAACATCTTCCCCATGATCTTTCAAGTAAGTTTCCATTCTATTTTTTCAGTATTCAAAATTGCTTCCATCAAATGGTGGAATCCCATTTGGACTGTTGTCTTCCATTTCTTCATAGGATCTTCCTTCCAGTGGTTAAACTATAGTGAAAGTAACCTGCTCTGATACCAATTGTTGATACTGAGAGGGGGGTGAATCAGTATCAAGTAAAATTTAAAACCTTTTTCAACTTATAATTAAACCATTCAACTATATCCAATGAATAATGAACAATAGTATAAGAGTTACACCAATACACCACAATACACCATACACAATATATGAGAAATAATGAATAGTTATTGTTCAAGGGAAGTAATGACTTCCAAAGGTAGTTACATCTTCCAAATGTAAAGGGAGGGATAAACCTCCAAGAGGAAGATATAATCCTCCAATATCAGGAGAGAGCTGAACTCTCCATCCTTGCCCCTTCCTTCCACCCAAGAATATATGAGAGATAATAAAAATTTACATTAAATCATCACCATCAACCAATCATCACATAGAACCTAATAATGCTTCCTCAGACTTCTTCAATTTCTGCAATTCTTCAATTCTTGGAGTACTCTGATCCTATAGATAATATTACTTAATGTATTCTCTGAAAATCCTCCAATTTTCACTCCTTGAATCGTCCCCAAAAAGAGGTTATAGAAAAAATGGTAGAATTTATTCCATTCTGGTCTGTTCAGGAGAGTGAACTTGCACAAAATGCCCCATGCACAATAATTAACATCTGATTCAGAAACTCGCACAAAAGAAACTACATTCTATACCATTTCCAATGAAATTTGTCCCATTTCATTGAGATTCTCGTTGAAGAAGTTATGACTGTTTTACCTGAAACACCTATTTTTTGACTAGCTTCAGGACTGGTCACAAACCCTATCTTCCATAGAGTGTATCTCCATAGTTATAGTGAATCAAGAGATAAAAATTTTACCAGAGGTACCTTGATATTTCCTCTCAATACGATAGCGATTTCACCATATGAATCGTTCTAAAAAAAGGTATAGAAAAAATGGTGAGATGACCTGAAAATAACATACCTTAGAACACATGAACAAAATAATTCATCCTCCCTTGAAATCCGGCCTTCTTTTCTTCTTATTTCCTCTGAAAATCGACTTGTATCAAAATGAATGTATAATGATGTTTATTTATACCATTTATTTCACTTCCTTTTAACATTAGGGCTGACCTGACACTTTCTTATTTTGTAATTAGTTTCTTTAATTTTCTTCAGGGCCTACATGTACTTCCTTCTTCAAGTCACTTTTTCATCTTCAAAAAATCATTTCTCCTCGACCATGACAATCCATGTGATGTGCCTCATACCACCGAAAACAACATGATATATACTATCCATCCATGGGTGTTGTATCTGCTTGTGCATTGTCCTTCATGTACAAATACCTTCATCAATATTGTGGTCCAAAACCCATGAATAGGGTTTACATCAATGAACACTACCAATCTTCCAACAGTTTGTCCCAGTCTACACTTCTCATGGACATCTAGGTTCCCCAAGGGCTTGACGCGGCCCACCCCCGAATCTGGTTTTTATCAATTACAGTTTTTAGAATGAATAGTGATTACAGTTTCACTCTTTTTCATAGTTATGTAAATATCTTAGTAATGGTGACTCTGAATAAAGCCAACCCTAGGCTAGCTAGTTGGAACAAAGTTCTTGTTGATAATTTCAGTTTTTTGCACAATTTTTGTAAACTTTATTTCAACCATGATAGACATATCATCTCTTGGAGCTGCCTTTTCTAGTTTCCCTTATGTGTTGCAGAACATGTGGATGTCAAACGAAATATAGTTGTACACTTGTGAGATAATATAAGGTTCTTCTTTTTATTTACAAAAAAAAATGGAGGTCTTATCATTATATTAGGATGGGTGAGAGAAAGAGCTCAGTTTGACTTCGTTGACTTCTCCTAAGAAATGGATCTAGAAATATGAGAGAGGACAATAAGAAATGATTGGATTATGGAACTTGATTGCAATAATATTGGATGTGTCACATCAATGCATCATTTATCATCATTAATAACAAATTATAATGTAAAATGTTCAATGTAAAACATGGAATGGTATGTATTCATTCACAAATCATGTTCATGAGAATTATCATTCAATGGAAAAATAGACTTTATGAGTGTAATAAATGAAGCATTATTGAGTATTCAAAAGACACTTCAGGCATGAACTAGCATGACCACAACAGTTTGTAACAACTTTGTGGCATTTAAAGTTTTCATTTATTTGACAATGTAACTACCAACAATATTCCATGATCTAACTGAAATATTATTGTTGTAGTAGAACTCTTGTTAAGAAGCATTTTAACAGACAATATAGTTTCAAAGTCCAAATTTCAAACAATGATATTAATGATATTTTTGAGTTGTTATGAAAAATTTCTTTCAAAGTACATAGATCAAAAGCATTACTTTGAATGTTCTAACCTTTTGTCAATTCAAAACAACACACACAACCTAAAACTCTAACCACAACTTTTGGGGAAAAAATTAGTCCTCAATATAGTCATCAATGTTAGCAGTGATAGGTATCCTTGAAGGTCATTAGAATTTCTTAAACCTTGGTGCGTTAGAAACAAAATCATGGGATATGAATACATGAAAAAATTTCATAAAATATGAGTGACCAAACCCATTTTTATCCAATGGATACCTTACAGTTTATGAAAACCACTGAGACAATTCCAAAAAACAAACATGAGAGACAACATTGTGTAATTTATAAGATAGATCAATATTACATCAAATTATTGGTAATATGCTACACTAACCTTGCATATGAGTTTACCTATCCAATTCAGACAACAAAACAAACCCTCAAATAATAGTTTCAGGAAAAGGAAACATTAGGTTTTTTTAACAAGGACATTTTCCCCCCTTTAAAATTAATTGATATACAACTATAAGGTAAAAAGCGATGTACAAAATGTTGGTAAATGAAGGGTTGTTTCACTAGAATTTCACACATGATTATCCATGTAGAAATGGACAACGAAAAACTCATGGATAACTATCAATGAATAGGTAACAACCAACCCTTTGGAAGGGTCATTGTTCCAGTTTGGGCATTGATTTTCTATTTGGTATGCAATAGGATAAGAATATGTCCAAACATTATGTAAAGTATGAAACAAATGAGGTATCCTAGTCCCCTATCTACAAATATGTATTTAGTAATTTCAGAGAGGGGGGAAAAAGAAATGTATAGTTTGATAGATGAAGAAAATCATTTTAAGCATGTTAGTTATGGAATCAAAGAAATATAGATCAAGTATGAAAATATGCAATTTTTGAGCTCTAGGGTTTGATCTCTAGGTAAGATAGACAACACACAATTAGATCCAAAACTCTTCTTTGAAATGCTAACAATAGATATATTCAATGGAGGAATAGGGTATCACTAATTTAATTATTTATGTGTCAATGAAACTTAAGAAATCTAGATCCAATTATATACATGAGAAAACCCTATATTACATAAATAAAATGGAAAAAGGGGAAAAAGGGGGAAAATTTGGATTTTTTAGGGTTTTTTGTGGTTGAAGAAAATGAAAGATGAGTTCCTTTGGAGGGATACAATGTTATTATTTGAAATCATGATGAAGTATATGGTTTAATACAGGGTATTTTTGATGGAACCTATAGGATTTTCCCTAAAGTACCACCTAGGGTTATAAGGTTCCCTTCAATGTTGAATGGGAGGATGAGTCTATGAAGAAGCCTTTCCTTATTCTAGTACGATGAAATCAAAGGTTTGGAAAGAAAAGGTATAGATCCATGAGACATACTACCTTAATGCATGAAAAAAAAAGTCAATGATCAAAGGTGGAAGGTTAGAGAACTTACCTTGAGAACCCTTCCAAGTGGATCATTTCACCCTTCTTTGGTCGTATAGTAGCCCTTTTCTTCCAAAAAAAATTCAGAGTTCTTATATAAATGTTGAACAATGACTAAGAATTCACTAATAATCGAAATATATACTCAAAGAACTCTTAAGAAAAGTTTCTCATTAATCTCCAACAATTTGGAATGGAGGAGGATTTTACCTTTCATAGGTGAAGCTCCTCCTCAAATATAATACAAAACCATGTTCTATATCAAAACCATGATCTCCAAAACCATTATCCCTATAAAACCATGGGAAAACACAAAAAATAATAATATGTATCCCATAGTATCATCAAAAGGTAAAACAACCATCTAGAAGAGATAAAAATACAATGTAGAAACCACACATGTGGACAAAAGAGAAGCTAAGAAAGGTGTTCCCCTAAAATATTGTGCCAAAATCCAATAAAGGTGTCCAAAACCAAGTTAATTATGGTCCAATAGCTCCAATTTCCTCTAACTAAGATCCTCGATCTAGGGAATCATCCAAAGTGGAAAAAGAACCTCAAAAGGGATGGCGTCACCTCGACATGTGTGATCCATGCAATAATAAAATCCATCTCAAGAGGAATGCATCAGATCATTAAGAAAAAAACAAGTGAGGGTTCCATGTAATCATAAGGTCCAATTCACCATGTAAATTCACCTCTATAATGTCTAATCACCCTCTTCAATGCATTAAATACCCCCCACGTATGGTCCAAGGGGAGTA
This sequence comes from Picea glauca, assembly GCA_000966675.3. NCBI lineage: Eukaryota > Viridiplantae > Streptophyta > Pinopsida > Pinales > Pinaceae > Picea > Picea glauca. Next base: position 293,328 of record JZKD02S2082375.1, on the reverse strand, counting down.
AATAATGCATTAGCATGCATGCAATTTCCAATTGAGCAAGGAGGATGCATATAAATGGCCCATGTGGAATGTGTGATGGAATGGCATTGTTTTCATGGCATGATGCACTCCCATGAATCACATTGAAGTGACACATGTCTTGATGCAATACATGGATCCCAAGGAAAATGTCACTAATATCAATTTTTGTGGATATGGTAATATATGTGTACATATATCCCAATCAATCATCATAGATATCAAGCAATGGTACACATGTCCCAATGAACAATACCCACTTGAAGTGATGGATCTATCCTTTTAACAAACCATTAATTAATAACACCTCATGACATCTCTTAGAACAACATTAAAAAGGGTGTTAGTTTTAATACTTTCCTAATTCTTACCAAGGGAACATTATTAACCCTTATACATACATCAAGTCCCATGAAAACTCGTATTTCCTAGGTATGTACGTGAAATATAGGAAATAATGAGAAATAATTACAAAAGGGAAGAGGGAATGAGTTCATGTGATGACCCTCAAAGTCTTAGATGTGTACATGAATTATTATTCATTTATTCATTCATATATATTTATTTAGATAATATTTTTACACACAATAACCTTCTATAGGGAGATTACCATTGAGTTACCATCATTGGTATTGTTTCTTACCAGCAATTAAACTATTTTTCTTTAAATTTTTAGTTGATCAAACACGACCTTTTTATTTATATATTCATAGACAAACCAAGGACTAGGGGAATTGGCCTCATAGTGAGGGGGCATTGCTCAAGATTTATATTTGGATTTTGAAGTTATCTCTTAACCTCTTTGCCTTATTGGATTTGTTTATTCAAGATTCATCAATTTGACCTTTCCTTTTGACCTTTGAGAAATCATACATGATCACGATGAAATTTTTATATGGATGGAATGAAAACACTAGGGGAAGTGGAAAATTATTAGCATGATTGGGATCTGGACAACATTATCTAGCCTAAGAACCCCATGTTATAGATTAACCTAAGAATTTAGACACTTATAATAGAAAACATGATCCCCAAGGTATTGTGAGGCAATTAATAAAACCATGTAATGTTATGAAGTGTCAACAGACATCGTTAGGTGTTTACCACTTTACAATGAGATAAGAAGTAATATCATCACATCCAAATGAATATTGATACATGGAATGTCAAATTAACCATAAAATAATGATACCATATGATACAATAGTGCATTTATCATTTGATGAGTGGGGATGAAGATGTGTTGTACCAATTGAGCTAGCATGACCATACATCTAACAGAGGTCAAACGAAACTAGGTATATATCTCAAAAATATGAGCATGTCACCTCATGAAAGTAACAACATGACACCCATTGCGAGGGATCAAACATGTGTCACCCTTGAGGGAGTAACAAAGTGAAAAAACCCTAAAGAAAAAAACACATATATAGGATCTAAAGTGGCTTAAGTTGGAACATTTAATTCTCAAGACCATATCCTTTGTACAAAAAATATTATTCCTTAATGATATAGATGCTTAGAAAAATCTTGAGAATATGTATTATTGGAAATTCATTTGATGAACCATCACGAAGGAAACAAGAGTAGTTGAATATTAAAAAAAAATCCAAAAATCAACAATTGGATTCCATTTTTTTAGCATACAACAAAGATATATGGTAACTAATATTAGTCTAAACCTCTTTAGATACAAAATTAAATAATAAATTATTCCAACAAAGAGACTAATGGAGATGCCACTTGGAGAGTGTTGAAATAGACAAATGTCTATCATTAAAATGTAGGCGTTCACCGAAAACTAAGGCCCGATTAGCCTTCCTTTGATTTGAGCTAGAAAACTCCCTTGGTTTTATTATCACACAATCTTGCACTCTATTCAAAATCCTTAACAAGGTAAAAATATGGGTGAAAGATTAGATGTGTTTCCACTATCACCTAGAAAACAACTACCCTTGTTTTAGTTAAGGAAGGATCCAACAAAAGGAATGCTTCCCTAGTAGCCTCCAGGGTTCCTAAGGAAATATAATATCAATTATATGGTAACCTATATAGCTACCCAATTTACCACCAATCATATATAATAGAAAATTATGGAATAGGTGGTTACTCAAGGTAAATTATTTATTTTATTTTAATGTTATTTCTGGGCTATTTAGAGATATTATCAAGTTACGATCCAATGTAAAATCATCCCCAAACAGTGAAAATATTAAAATTACTAATGTTTATTGAACAAATTTCAATTAATATTAAAATTACAGAAGTAAACAAGATACAAAAATAAAAAACATTTTCCCTTTAAATAGGTTAAAAGAAACTAAAAATTAGGGATAAAACAATGGATAAAACTAGGGTTTAAACAACTCACTAAATTTGAAAATTAAAACGCATATAATAACCACGCAAGACAAGACTTCTATCTCTAATTCTTCCATAATAAAAATTAACATGGCTATTTATGGAAAAAAATGTTTGTAGGTCAATAAAATGAACAAATACCAAGACATTTAGGGTTTTCTATGGCTAGAAATGTATGTAAGTTGTTATAAAACCATAGATGTACCGTAAAATAGAAAATAAAACAAAAATTTTAATTTTATATTGATTGGATGGGAGAATACTAGTGCCTACTATTGTTTTGCACATATGGATTGAACTAAGAACTCCCTTGAGAAGGTGTAAGTGGTACTAGGGTGATAATTAGGGTTGTCCACTACAAACTCTAACAAATCCACCCAGTGCATTACAAGTTCCAAGATAGTTCAAGGGAAGATACTCCACTAGTAATCTTCCAAGAGTTATGAAGAATGGATTTGTTCAAGAAAGACACAAAGAGAGTGCACTACCACCACTAGAGAAGTACAACTACACTTAAAATAATTCACAAACAACATCTATAAGATTAATTGAGACCACATACTCAAGAAATTGTTTCATATTCAAAGCCCTAGCTAAGAGTATCCATGAAATTTGTAAATCAATCCATAAGACAACATCCTCAAAAAGTCATTCTAATTATCCATTCATAGAAAATATAGAAAATAAGTAGACAAGTAATGTTCTCCAGAAGTTCTATCAATGATTAACAAATGATAAGTGTTTCTCTATTTATATGAGATATCAAACACCCTTATAATAATAATAATAATAATAATATATTACTATATTTTATCCTAAGAAAATATAGAAACACAATCCCTAGAGATAAGGTAAAAATACGTAAAATATCCATGATGCATGAGTGAATGGGTCAAAAAAACCTCAAAGACGCTCCGATAATGAAGAAAATCCTACTCAAATGTCAAGTCCTCCTCCTCATATGAATTCAAATATCCCATGTGTGTCATGTGTGGGCTCCCAAAAGTGGACTAATCACTCAAAAACCATGTGAAGGGGTGTGCAATGTCCCTAAAAATGAAGCATTCCCTCCAAAAGATGAAACATTTCATCAAGGAGGTGCAATGTTCTCTACCAAATAGTGCAACAACCTCAAAATATAGCCCTAAATCCTCCAAAAGAAGTTGGAGTGTCTCCATTATAAGTGGGACACTATCCATAACACCCTCCAAAGGGACAAGGCTTAATTCAAGTCACATACATGGTAAAAAATTTATGTACACCATCCAAAGTAGGTGCAAGTGAACCAAAGTAGTCATCAATATCATGCACACAAATCCAATGAAACATAGAAAGTGAGTCATGTAAAATTTAAATTTCATTAGGTAAATCACATTAATAATAATATTCAAACTTCACAGTAACTCATAGAATTCATACAATTTTGAAATTTTAGGTATGGAAGGGTCATGATTAGCCTTTATTACATGTGCCAGTAATTGAGAAGAGAATTATTTCCCAAGAAACATTTCATGGAGAATGTGTAGTGATAGATGGTATGGTTTAGGGGGTAACATCATGAGTTGTAGTGCATAGTCATGTGAGGCTATGTAAGATATTCATCCACATGAGTGCCTTTGGAATGAGGGAGTGCTTATGCATTGAGATACCATTTCCTCAACACTATGTCTTTTCACCACTTATTTTCCTTCTTCTTTGTTAATTCAACCTCTTTTAGACTTTTACTTTTATTTTGGTTTTACTTTGACTTTTTAATATATGCATTCATTGCATAGGACTTGAGATGGTGGTATTATAGAAATGGGGTATTTCTCATGATTTGTTTCCTTTGGTTTCTTGACATTTATTTTATTTTCATTTTTCTTTGCATCTTTCTTTTTTTATTTTATTTTTATTAAGTTGCATCGTCCTTGTTATCACATGAAGTTGTCAGGAGTCATATGTGTCTGTTGTTAATACCTATGTCTATATTCTTACCCTATCTCTCTCTCTTTTGCAGACCATGTCCTAAATTTTTTGCCTTCGACTGTTAAAGTCATTTTTTCGTTTGCCCCTTTTTGTTTGAGCGACCTGGTTTCCTTGATGTCTTACCCTAAAGAAGTCTCGACTTGAAGCCTTTTTGTTTCTTCTAAGGATGAGCACTCATATCCTTTGTTTCAGTCATTGGTTTTTCTATTTTCCCTAGCCCACAACAAGTCGTCCAAGTCCTTGTTCACACAGGCCGCAACCATGGACACAAGGTGCAGCATTCAAAGAAGCCCATCTTCGGGCTTAAAATGAAAATAGGCGGGCTCGGTTTTCAACAATAGAGATACCTTTTGAATTTCATATTAGAGGTCCCCAGGCATTCATAATTCGAAAATTGCGCGAAGCATAGCGTTAGAGCCGAAGCCCGAACTCCCAAAATGATCCGAGCCATTCAAAGAAAGAAGACACGTGGAATCGAATCCCTCACTTCGAAATTTGGTTCTTCGAAGAATTACAAAAGTTAAGCATTCAAAAATCATGAAGAGATGTCATGTAGGAGCATCATAAAAAGATGAAGCACGTGCCTAGCCAAAGGAACGACTGGATGTGCAGATGCAAAAAGGACACGTTTTGTTTTTCAAAATGTTTTGAAATTTGAATCATTAATGTAATAGCTAAGGCAAGCATACTTACATTTATATCTTGGAGTTGTGAATAGATCTTGAGGGATTTCTCTTATGTGTCGAATGTAATAAGCATTTAAGTATGTTTAATGAAAGTAGGTAGATTTTATTTAATAGATTAGACAATTTACAAACATAGGAGGGAAAACGGATATAGACACCCTCACCCTTGTATCATAGTAACATTATTATCATTCATAATTCATAAGTTGGAGAGTTGTAGCAGAGAGATATAGAGAAGAACCCATGTACAGGAGCACTTGAGTTAATATATGAAACTTTGACTCAATTTTCATGGTGTTATGATGCCTACTGTTTACATTAGTTAAATGGTATGATTATAGTTGATTGTTTCTATGTTATGCATTTATTTCAATGTTTTGTTGTGTGTATGATTTCATGTTGAATGTATGAAGTCTGAGAGAGAAGAAGAATGAGTTTCAATTGTTTCTCTTCCTGATAATTCCTGCAAGGAGTGTAGTGAACGTCTGCAAGGTGTGTGTTGACGAGGGTCTGAGTTTTATCTCAGAAAACTCAGGAGAGATATCATTGTTCTCATAATAAGAAGAAGTGCAAGTGAAGCACAGAGCCATGCAAGGTGTGCGCAAGCTATTTGAAGTCGTAGAACTTATCAACTAAGGTGAAGGTTCAAGGACTACTGTTGTAAAGAATGCACAGGGTTGGAGACTCAAATAACCAGAGGTTATTTGAAAAGTTGTCGCAAGGAGTGTGAGCATGTATCCTTTTGGAAGCTTGAGTTTGCAAGTGAAAGCTTAGGTGGGATAACACCTTTGAAGTTTTCAAAGGGATACAGAGTTCAAAATCATCTCGCAAAATTCAAGTTCAGGTAGAAGGGCGCCAAGTCATTTTTTCCCGAGATCCTTGAGAAGAGTGAACGGACGGTGAGAGGCCTTCATGAAGGAAGTGTCGAAGTTGCAAGAATCGTTGGATATTGCAAAGTTGCAAGGTGGTTAGAGGCTGGTGAATCCCAACACCCAGGACTCGAGGGTCAATATGAGTCATTGATTTCATTTCAACCCAGATCGTGGATCATCTCGCGAATTCGGGGTTCGTGAAGGGCAGACCAAATTGTTGGTTTCACGAAGTTCTGAGTTACGAGGAGTAGGGAAGGAGATCCAGACTTTTGGATCCAAGACACGGGGAACTGTTGCATCAGAACCTCTGTATGGTATCACGTATTAGGGGTTCAGGGTTTGAAAGAGTTTCTTTTCAACTACGAAGTCACGAAGTGCCAAGCACCAAGGGCTCGTATGAACACGTGGCACATCCGTTATGTGGGGACCGCGTGGTTGACAGTTGGCACAAACATAGAGTGCAGAGAAAAGGTATAAGTAGGCGACAGGTGGTGTACATGCGTCACCTTGGAAGGATTCAACCCATTGTTGACTTATTGTGTCTCGAGGTTTCATAAAAGAGGAGCACGAGGGCTCAACACTCCAACTTGTGAATTTGTGAGTTGCAAAGGGTGCTAGGTTTTGGCCCTAGACGGTGGTCGCTTGTAGAGGCACTGGTGAGGAGGGAGCCATACCCATATCACACCTCAGGTATCGAAGGTTTGGAGAAGGAGGAGTCGAGTTCATCGACTCATGAACTCGCGAGTTGCGAGAGGCACTTGCGCTAAGGCCCAGTTGTGTTTGCATGGAGATGTGAGGTTCATGCCTAGTGTTAAGTTGCGCAGGGCGATTTTTCACGAAGGAACTGTGGATCCGATTCGTGAGGTTCCAATACAGATCTGAGGGAGATGCTTCGACTCGAGGGGAATTTAGTACGATCCTGTGCGTATCTCAGGCATAGGGTCGGGGGTCTACGTCAAGTGGTATCAGAGCATAAAACAAATTCTTTTCTTTCTATAGCAGAGAAGGGAGAAAATTTTACAGCCATGCTACTGAGAATAAGAGATAGTCAAATACCTGATCCAACAGTGGAAAGAGAAATGTCGAGAAGAAGAGACAGGAAAATACCTGATCGAGCAAGGGAAAGAGAAATGCATGAATTACATTCCATTCTTGATGCTATGGAGATAGCACAAAGGCGCACAGTTGACGTTGGGGATATAAGCGAAGCTGGAAGTGAAAATGAAGCTGGAAATGAAGGTGAAGTTGCAGTCGAAGATGTTGTGGAAGAACGCCTATTCAGGGTTGTTGCAAGGATAGGTGCCAAAGCAATAATGGGCATCCCAGTGTATGAAGGAAACTTGGATGTTGAAGAACTTCTACACTAGATTAGAGCTCTAGACAAATGCTTTGACTATGAGGATGTCGAGGAAGACAACAAAATAAAACACGTTGTTACTAGACTTAAAGGGCATGTAACACTGTGGTGGGATGAACTGCAGGCTGACAGACGATGTAAGGGCAAGAAGAAAAACCAAAAACTAGGATAGAATGGTTGCATAAATGAAAGCCAAGTTTATACCCAGGGATTATCAAATAATTATGTTTCGAAGGATACATAATTTGTGATAGAAGCTGATGTCAGTGAAAGAATACACTAAAGAATTTTACAAGATAAACATCAGAGCAGGTCATCGGGAAAGCGATGATGAAAAATTTTCTAGGTACATGAATGGTCTATGATATGACATTTAAGATGAGATGAGCATGATGACCATCCGAACTGTGGAAGATGCTTATCAGATGGCTCTTAAAGATGAAGAGAAGTTGAGCTTGAAGAAAGTTCAAAGAGGCCGAGATAGAATCCAATCCAGAGGAAAAACAATTGCCCAAGACAGAACTCAGAAGCCTAAAGAAGAGGGGAAGAAACCTCAAACTCAACCTAAGAGAGGAGAAAGCTCACAAGGAAGGCAGTATGCTGATAGACATACTTTTCCTCAAGCCATAGGAAGAGGAAGAGGTAGAGGAGGTGAAGTGAAATGCTTCATCTATGGAAAAATCAGACATAAATCCTATGAGTGTCCATATAAGAAGAAAGATGGTGGTGAAAATCACATTTCCGAAGCTCAAGGATGGAATGTTGAGGAAGAAGATGCTGAGGGCGAAAGATTCTTAATGATGAGGAAATTTATCTTGAAACTAGATAAGGAACCAGAGAACCCAGCCCAAATAAACAGTCTGATTCGGACTGCTTGAAAAACTAAGGATAGAGTATGCAAGTTCATAGTGGACAGCAGTAGCATAGACAATCTCGTATCTACAGAGATGGTAGAAAAGATGGAGCTGGAGATTGTTGCACATCCAAGCCCATACAGAGTTTTGTGGCTACAAAAAGGACATCAGGTAAATGTCACTAAACAGTGTTTAGTTGAATTTAAAATAGGAGGATATAAAGATGAAATATTATGTGATTTCATTCCCATGGATTTTTTTCATCTATTGATGCGTAGTCCATGGAAATATGACAGAAACGTAGTTCATGATGGGAGAAAGAACACGTACACCCTGGAAAAAAATGGTAGGACTCACATGTTGCTGTCGATTAAGGATAAAGAAGTGAAAATAGAGATGAGAAATATTGTACTTCTCATGAGTGGGAAGGAACTTCTTGATGAGTTTAAGAAGAAGGAAGACACACAATGTATTGTGGTCAGGAAGCCTAAAATTATTTTGATCGGTACGAGAATAGATGATCTACTAGAAGAAATTCAGGAGTTGCTGGAAGAATTTGCTAATATAGTAATGGATGAACTACCTTGTTCGTTGCCACCTATTAGGATTATAAGTCATCATATCAATCTTATACCTGGAGCCAGTTTATTGAACAAAGCAGCATACATATTGACATCGCAGGAAAATGAAGAAGTTAAGAAACAGGTCCAGGACTTAATGGACAAAGGATTGATTCAAGAAAGCTTGAGTACATGCATTATTCTGACAATGCTCAGCCCAAAGAGAGATGGAGGCTGGAGAATGTTACATACTCAAGGGAAATCAATAATATTACCATCATATATAGATTTCCATTTCCAAGGATGGATGCCATGATGGATTGCTTGAGTGGAGCAAAGTTTTTTTCAAAGATTGATTTGAAAAGAGGGTATCATCAAATTCGAATGAGAGAAGGTGATGAATGGAAGACAACATTCAAGACGAATGAGGGGCTGTATGAATGGCTTGTCATGCCATTTTTCTTAACGAATGCACCCAGTACTTTCATGAGGTTGATGAACGAAGTCCTGAAGGATATCATAGGGAAATTCATCATTGTATATCTTGAAAATATATTAATTTTCAGCAAGACAGAAGAAGAACACTTAAAGCATTTAGCTGTAGTAATGAGGAGATTACAACAAGAGAAATTTTTGATCAATGTGAAGAAATCGTCATTTGTGAGGACATAACTCATTTATTTGGGTTTTTTTATCTCTGCAAATGAGTTGAAGATGGATTCGAAAAAGATAAAGGTGATTAAGGATTGGTCATCGTTGAACAGTGTGTTTGAAGTTCGAAGCTTCCATGGTTTGGATAGCTTCTACAGGAAATTCATATGAAACTTCAATGGAATTAGCACACTGATGATGGATACAGTGAAGAAAATACATAAATCTTTTCACTGGATAGAGGAAGCAGAGAAGAGCTTCAATCTGTTGAAGAATAAGATCACTGAGCAACCAATTCTAGTTTTTCCAGATTTCAGCAAGACATTCTAGTTCAGGTGTGACGCGAGTGGATTTGCAATTGGAGCAGTATTAAGCCAAGATGATAGGCCAGTCATGTATTTCAATGAGAAAATGAATGAAGAAAAGATTAAGAACTCCACATATGACAAGGAATTCCATGCAGTCATACAAGCATTGAAGAAATGAAGACAATATTTGGTTCCCAAGGAGTTCTTTTTGTATAGCGATAATCACGCTTTACAATTTGTGACTTGACAGGAGTAGTTGAATCAAAAGCATGCTAAATGGGTTGAATACATGCAGAATTTTACTTTTGTGATTAAGCATATTTTTGGAACTGCTAACAAAGTTGTTGATGCTTTGAGCAGGAAATGTTTTCTTATGCAGGAATTTAGAGTCAATACTTTGGGTTTTGACAACCTAAAATAAATGTATAGGGTTGATCCAAACTTCAAGGAGGCATATGAGGCATATGAGAATCCAATTCTTAGAGATAGAATCCAATGGAATGAATACATGATCCAGGATGGATTATTATTCAGGGGAAATTAGCTATGTATTCCGAAATGCTCCATGAGGGAGAATTTGCTGAAGGAAAAAAATAGTGGAGGATTGGCTGGACACTTCGATCATGATAAAACGTTCTCAAAATTGAATAGCTCATATTATTGGCTAGGGGTGAGAAGATATTTCAATAAATTCGTGGATAGGTGAAGAATTTGTCAGCACATGAAAGGAAAAAGGCAGAACACAAGGTTATACCAGCCATTACCCATACCTGAAAGGTTGTGGGATGCAATGAGCATGGATTTCATATTGGGACTACCAAGGACACAGAGAGGATGTGATTCAATCTTTGTGGTAGTTGAAAGATTTTCAAATATGGAACATTTCATACCATGCCAGAAAACTAGCGACACAACTCATATTGCGAACCTGTTTTTCAAGGAAGTCGTCAGACTTCACAGCTTACCAAGGAGTATCGTTTCTGATCGATATACCAAGTTTGTAGGACATTTCTGGAGGATCTTATGAAAGAATATGGGGACAAACTTTTCTTTTAGCTCAGTGTATCATCCTCAGACAGATGGATAGATAGAGGTCGTAAATAGGATCTTGGGAGATTTTCTGAGGAGCTTAGTGACTAAACACCAAAGTTAGTGGGATCACATTCTTCCACAGGCAAAATTTTCTTACAATGATTCACCCAAAAGAAGAAAAGGGAAGAGTCCATTCTAGATTGTATATGGAATGCAGCCAAGGGGAGTTTCTGAATTGAAATATTCAGAACAAAATGAATTCAGGAGTGCTAGTGCAGAGGACTTTGTGGAAGGAATGAAGGAACTTCACAACCAATTTAAGGAGCGATTATAAATTTCAAGTCAAGAATGCAAGAGGAGAGAAGATCAACATAGGCGAGAAATTCAATTTAAAGTTGGTGATCTGATTCTTGTGCATCTGAGGAAGGAGAGTTTCCCAAGGGGAACATATAATAAGTTGAAGATGAAAAATATTGGACCGTGCAAGGTCATAAGGAAATTTGGGGCAAACTCATATGAGATTGAATTATCCGATGGGGTCGGAATCTCACCGATATTCAATGTCACAGATTTGTACCCTTACAGAGCTGATGAACAAGGAGCAGAGGATGAGAAAGGAGAAGTTCAATGGACCAAACAAATGCCTATCGCTGAAAAGCCACAAATGGAAAGCATAATTGAAAAGAGGATTAGCAGGAAGACTAGGAGAAAGGAGTATTTTGAATACTTGGTCAAGTGGAATGGACATCTAGTTGAAGATTCTAGTTGGGAGGATGAAGAAGCAACTCAAGAGCATGGACAAACTGTGCAAGAGCTCATGAACAGGAGTTCATGAAAATTTTCAAGCGAGGGAGTATGATGCAGGAGCATCATACAAAGACGAAGCACGTGCCTAGCCAAAGGAACAGTTGGACATGTAGATGCAAAAAGGACACGTTTTTTTTTTGAAAATGTTTTGAAATTTGAAGCATTAATGTAATAGCTAAGGGAAGCATACTTACATTTATATCTTGGAGTTGTGAATAGATCTTGAGCGATTTCTATTATCTGTCGAATGTAATAGGCATTTAAGTATGTTTAATGAAAGTAGGTAGATTTTATTAATAGATTAGACAATTTAGAAACGTAGGAGGGAAAATGGATATAGACACCCTCACCCTTGTATCATAGTAACATTATTGTCATTCAGAATTCATAAGCTGGAGAGATATAGAGAAGAACCCATGTACAGGAGCACTTGAGTTAATATATGAAACTTTGACTCAATTTTCATGGTGTTATGATGCCTATTGTTTACATTATTTAAATGGTATGATTACAGTTGATTGTTTCTCTATTATTCATTTATTTCAATGTTGTGTTGTGTGTATGATTTCATGTTGAATGTATGAAGTCTGAGAGAGAAGAAGACTGAGTGTCAATTGTTTCTCTTCCTGATAATTCTTGCATGGAGTGCAGTGAATGTCCACAAGGTGTGCGTTGACGAGGGTCTGAGTTTTATCTCAGAAATATCATTAGAGATATCATTGTTCTCATAACAAGCAGAAGTGCAGGTGAAGCAGAAAGTCATGCAAGGTGTGTCCAGGCTAGTTGAAGCCTTAGAACTTATCAAATAAGGTGAAGGTCGAAGGAATATTGTTGCAAATAATGCATAGGGTCGGAGACTCGACTAACCAAAGGTTATTTGAAAATTTTCTGCAAGGAGTGCGAGCAGGGTTCCTTTTGGAAGCTTGAGTTTTCAAGTGAAATCTCAAGAGGGATAACACCTTTGAAGTGTTCAGAGGGAGATAGAGGTCAAAATAATCTCACAGAAGTCAAGTTCAGGTGGAATGATGCCAAGTCATTTTGGCCCGAGATACTTGATATGAGTAAATGGACAGTGAGAGGCCTTCATGAAGGAAGTGTCGAAGTTGCGAGAGTCGTTGGATCTTGTAGAGTTGCAAGGTGGATAGAGGTTGGTGAAACCCATCACCTAGGATTTGAGGGTCAATATGAGTCATTGATCTCATTTCAACCCACATTGTGGATCATCTTGCGAATTCAGGGTTCATGAAGGGAAGCCCAAATTCTTGGTTTCGTGAAGTTCTGAGTTGCGAGGAGTAGGGAAGGAGATCCAGACCGTTGGATCCAAGCCACATTGAACCATTGGATCAGAACCTCTATGTGGTATCATGTATCGGGGGTTCAGGGTTTGAAATATTTTCTTTTCAACTACAAAGTCATGAAGTATCGAGCGTCGAGGGCTCATATGAACATGTGGCACATCCGTTAGGTGGGGACCACATGGTTGACAGGTGGTGCAAACATAGAGTGCACAAAAAAGGTAGAAGTAGGCAACAGGTGGCCTATATGCATCACCTTGGAAGGAGTCAACCCATTATTGACTTATCACGTCTCGAGGTTTCGCAAAAGAGGAGCATGAGGGATCAACACTCCAACTTTCCAAGTTGCGAGTTGCGAGGGGTGCTAGATTTAGGCCCGAGCTGGTGGTTTCTTGTAGAGGTGCTAGTGAGGAGGGATCCATACCCGTATCACACCTTGGGTATTGGAGGTTTGGAAAAGGTGGAGTTGAGGTCATTGACTTACAAACTCACGAGTTACGAGAGGTGCTTGCGCTAAGGCCAAGTTGTGTTTACATGGATATGTGAGGCTCATGCCTCGTGTTAAGTTGCACAGGGAGGGTTTTCACAAAGGACCTATGGATCTAATTCATGAGGTTCCAATAAGGATCTGAGGGAGCCACTTTATCTCAAGGGGAATTTATAACGATCCTGTGCGAATCTCATGCATAGGGTCCAAGGTCTGCGTCAAGATGAAGCACTGTAGTGCCGAAGTCCTGAAGAGCCGAAGGCCTGAAGTGAATCCAGACAATCGATTGATAGCGACATGCGGCAATAGATCATTCACTTCAGAGTTTTTTCTCTGGGAGATTTTCATGCTTCGCATTCATAACATATAAAGCTCAAATTTCAAAATAGATCTCATCCATCGATCTATGTAGGACATGCGTAAGTGGATCACCAACTCCGGGTAAATGCAATTGGGGAAAATAAGGTTTGAGTTTTTAATTTTTTGAAATACTGAGACCCAAAAGGATCGTCGTCATCGATCAGTGGGGGCAATGAATCGTTATATCCATCACTTCGGATAAATTTATTGGGGAGGTTGATTTTTTATATTTGAAAGCTCTAAAACCCGAACCAAGAATCAAATCTTGGTTGTCGATTTGAAAAGGGGAGATCTAATCCATTGATTTTAAAGGGGAATATTTGAGTCATTGATCATGAATCCCCATCCAATATCATGAGATCGATGGTCATGCTCAATTGCAGGGTCAAAATATGCTCTTGTTTTAAAATATTAAGGGTGGTCCATAATCAGAACCATGATTTTGATATAGGGACATGTGGTATCTCGTGGTGAATTGCGGGCTCAAAAGTGGTGTGAATCCAAACAACCTGTGAGTGACTCTGAAATCATGTGTTTATGTAGCATCCTATCCAAGGGAAACACATGGAAACCACCTGAGCATTAAGTCTCATTGATTTCCCGAGGAAAAGAAGTTAATGGAAGGAAGAACTAGTGGTTGAAACCTCGGCTCACTCCATAAATGGAAGGCATGGAAAGTCTGGCCGTGGGGACTGAGTTGTTAGCCTGTGTTACCCTTGTATACAGATTTTCCTATAGATCCATGTTGATCTGAGCTCACGTCTAATTGAAGGATGCACACACAACCTGACGGAGAATTTATGTTGTTCTCTAAAGATGTCCTAAAAACAACCTCTATGAAGCAACCAAAGGTAGGTGATGGCACAAGTGTTTTACTTGTCGCCTACGTAGGTTCTCACATTCCATTTTCAATACCCAACCTACAGATATGCAACACCTATAAAAGAACAACAATCATAAAGGGAACGACAGTTGTTCTATTCAAAGGAACACCACAACTTGGAAAAGGAGCAGGAATCAGAACAAAAGGAATAATAGTAGTTACATTGGGCTGAACTAATGTTGAATTAATTGCATTGTAGTATTTACCCAAATATCTAATTTGTCAACCCGGTGTTTGTAAACTGACGAAGGACACACAAAGTATATGCAAGATTGAAGCGAGACTAATCTAATCTAATGTTTAAGCTACAACTTAAATTGAATCATTAATCTAACACACGATTGAAATATAATCATTAATCTAACACACGACTTGGAATTGAATTAATCTAGTTGCGTAAATGAAATTAATCTAGGAATGAGAAATTGTGTGAAGGAACTAATCTAGAAATGGAGAACTACATGAAGGAAAAGCAAGTACAACATGTGAAGATTTAAATAACACAACAACATGTGTGAGCTCACGCCAATGAAGCAATCTTCTACTACAATAACCAAATCAATCTTCATAACAAAATAATAAAAGCATGAAAACCAAAACCATGAATCAAAGCTAAGAATCCATTTCTCTTTTGAATCCTAATGACTACCATTAATGACTACTCTAATTATCTACTGACAATTGATTGAATTCTAATTGCTCCTAATTGAACTCTCATGAAGAGAGAGCCCTCTCTTTTATACATGAGAGCCTTGAAGATAAGATAACCATCTCGTTATTACAGATCCACGTTTCTCTCAACCTATTTCCCATTATTACAAAATATAATCCCTTCAAATCCTCACACATATCTCTCATATATATTGGATAAGATATTCCAACCAAATCTCCATGATCTTCTCCTTG
>JZKD02S2082375.1:254500-269677 GCA_000966675.3 Picea glauca | reverse complement strand
ATCCTAATGACTACCATTAATGACTACTCTAATTCTCTACTTACAACTGATTGAATTCTAATTTCTCCTAATTGAATTCTCATGAAGAGAGAGCACTCTCTTTTATACATGAGAGACTTGAAGATAAGATAACCATCTCATTATTAGAGATCCACTTTTCTCTCAACCTATTTCCCATTATTACAAAATATAATTCCTTCAAATCCTCACACATATCTCTCATATATATTGGATAAGATATTCCAACCAAATCTCCATGATCTTCTTCTTGGAATGGGCTTGAATTATCTCCTCAAATACTGAAATGGTGGAGGAAGTATTCGAGAATTCCTTTGAATTAATCCTTCACATATTCCTACACATTACAAAGCTCACACATATTTGAGATATATATTAAAACATGTTGATTTTCTAACATTTAATCACAAATTCCTTTTAAATACTAAAATGAATAAAGTGGAGAATAATAAGGTGAAACCCGAGAATATTTATGGAAATGATATCGTGAAAGGTTAATGGGGCGATGAAATGTGGAGAATGATGAAGGGAAAGGTGGATGAGAATAGGACATTTCTGAGCCCCAACAACTTCTCAGACACAAATATTTGATTGAGAGCACCAGATCACACTCCTGATAGTCGTGGACCGATCTGAGTATAAATATATAGTTTTGATATTTTGTCAAGGGGGTCAACTAGTTGAGCAAAGCTCCTTATTTTATAATATTTCGATGCCTGAGTTGTTCTCTGGTTGTGTATCAAATTTTAGACTTTCATATTAATAGAAGTCATCTTCTTTCATCTCTTTGTAAAAACTATGCTAAAACACTCGGGCATGGAGGATCCAATCGAGGGTGGTGATTCTATTGTAATGTAGGTTTGATTATAATAGTGTCCTGACCAGTTTTAGTCATCTTCCTTGTTAACTTATTTCCCCTTACGTTGAAAGGCTTAGGCATGGAGGATCTAGTCGATTTGTTGTAATTGCATGATAATGTAGGTTTGAGTATTATACTGCTATGACTATGTTCTTGTGACATATTTCAGTGTCTAAAGCTTGAGTTCAAGAGTACTCTTGAGCCTGAGGTTTTCTTCACCAAGTTGCTTGAAATATGGATTCCCATGGAAAACTTGTCCACATTTCTCACTAAGTCTTCTTTCTTCCCATCCTTAAACTCAAATCACTGACTAAAGTTAATGAGGTGCTCACTTCCCTGTGCATTGCTTGTCCAGTTTTTGTGTTAATATCATTCTTGTACTAAGTTTTTTGCATTTGACCTCCATTCATAAAAAAAACATCCACCAAACATTATGATGGGTATTGGTCTTATCCTCTCACAATATGAGGGTGACTCTTAGTGCTAACAGGCCTCAATACTTCAATCTACTTCTTCTCATGGGATTATGAGACATGAACTGTTATGTGTGACATATAACAACCAACTCAAGAGAGGGACAGTGGAAATCAAGAAGGATGAAAAATAAGTATGGGTTAGGATATGGACTTTCTACACCTATCAAACCCCCCCAGTAGTACAACTCTATCGAATATTCACAACACTTTTCTAGAAGATGATGATGAACAATAAGGTGAAACAAGGAAAAAGAGGCAAATTTAGAGCATCATGATCCATTATCCGACTCAACCAATGATCACTATTTTCATGAAAACTACATAAGACATTAACACTTAATATGAAGGAGCATAATAATGTAGTTAATTTATGTCAAGAACCATAATCATCAAATATGAGTGACTTGAGAATAATTTGGGAATCATCTCTAGTCAAGTTTCAGTGGAATAATTGTCTCTATTATGGATCATAGGAGAAAAATATCCTCTAGTTACCCCTAAATGTCAAGGGGTAACAAGTTTTATGTTTGAACTACAAGTACTAGATTTTACATTAAGCTATTAAAATTGAATTTCTAAATACAATTCTAAACTAAAAATGAATGTAACTTCTTAAAAATAATCTCCTCTCTAGGATTTGTGAAATGAAGAGTGAATATGAAATCAATAGTTAATTCAATCATTAAAATAGAAAAAAATTTACTATGCATTTCATAACAATAGATGAATAACCAACAATTAAATAGGATAAGTATATATTAGAATTACATATTATAATTTCACATTCATAGATTAGAAACTATTCAAAAATAACATTGAGAATAAATTGTAGGTGCATGATAAAAATATACAATAAAATAAAACATTCTTACATCTATTGTAGCATCAAATAGTGAAGGCATAGTCCCATACAATGACAACACCATAAAAATTCTCCATAAATTGCCCAACTTTGGTTTCTCAATTAACTTAAAAATTGTTTACAATGTCAAGAAAAAATCCCATTCATTCTTGCATTTATCTTATTTATACAAAAGGGTAGGAGAGACAAACACTTCAGCTCCCCCGATCATTGGTATTATCCACTTGGCTATTGGATGCTTGTTATTTTTCCTTTTTATATTTTTCAATATACACACACCAAGATTCAATTTTTTTCTCAATGATATCACTTTGAGGAAAGTGATGTTGTTTGAAAGGATCTCTATATAAATTTATACTTTGGTTCATCATTTCCTCAAAACTTTCTAGCTTGGGAAACAAGGTCTTAATTAATGTGATATCCCAAGTAGGGTATTCAATGTAGCTTTTCATAGATGCCTAGTTGATGTTGGAAAGTGAAGAAATGTCTTAGATATTATCAAATTTCATCTTCAAGAGCCTTCAATATGTCCTCTTGAGGGAAAAATATACCTTTTGGACCAAAGGAGGGGAGGTGATAGTTTTTTGGCATTTTCTTGATGACCTACCACATTGTGGCACAAATTGCCATCTTATGCTAGATTGTTTTTACATTGTTGTAAGTTAAATCGCTCAAAGAGAGAAGACCATATATTAAATATCTAGGAGATATTTCTCATCAAATGAGGATATTGTTAAAGGAATTTCCGCAAGATAGTGTTTACATATTTTGACATTTTGAAAGAAGAATTATGCTTGCTCATAAAAAATATATTTACCTTGAATGTGTTTCTAGATGTTCTAAAAATCCTAAGTCTACACCTATAAGTGTTGAGTTCTCTAATAACATTCTCTTTGTACACCATTTTATTCATTATTAATCTCAAAGGAATAACTAATGAATTTTGAACCATTGTATTGGATTGAATTTTAATAGTCTACAAGTGGTAAATTTCATTAATGATTTTTGAACCATTGTTCTAGATTTATTTTCAATAGTCTACAAGTGGTAAATTGAATTTTAACTTTCCAATAATGAATTTTTTCCTTCATAATCTTTCATTTGTCTATCTACATCCATCACTTTGTGAATAGTAGCCTATGTGGATGCAAGTCCTATAGAAGTAACCGATGTAAGTGTTGGATTAATCAGAGTGGGGGTGAATTAATAATAGAGCAATTATAATCCGTTTTAACCAAATATTCCAAGTGTTATATCAATGTAGAATTATCATACAATAATGAGCAATGAACAAATAAAAAATCATACACATACATAGTACACCAGTGTTTTACGTGGAAACCCAAAGTGGGAGAAAACGACAGAATGTTTTTTCTTATATGTCTTGAAGAATTACATTCATTGTAAGCACCAACTTCCTTTGTTTTCTAGCTGCATCTGGAAGGAGCCTCCAGCCCCCTAGTTTCCCAGGCTACAACTTGAGGGAAGATCCAACTCCACAATTCTCTGGCTACAACTAGAAGGATGCAACATGCAACTTGAGGGAAGCTCCAACTCCCCATTTCTCTGGCTACAACTAGAAGGATGCAACATGCAACTTGAGGGAAGCTCCAACTCCCCATTTCTCTACAACCAAAAGGAGGCTACAATCCCCTATGTTCTCTGGCTACAACCAGAAGGTGGCTACAATCACATGTCCTTGCCCCGTCCAACTGCCCTCAAGTAGAAGTAGAATGATCGAACCATTGTCACACTATCACTGTGAGATATGTCGTTGTAAACATGTACCAATAAACCTGAACCATGCATCAACCATGCATCAACCTATACCTCAACCTATAATCAGCCTGTACCATAAACAAGTGCATCAACCATGCACCAACCTGTACCAAACAACCTGTAATCAACATGTACCATAAACAAGTGCATACAACCATGTAACAAGTATGTACCAATCATTTGTCAACTATTCATCAATATGTATTGACATCATCAACTATACACCTCATGTATGTGTCAAATCATGAACTACTTGTTTCAACCATGTACTCAACATGTACCTCAACCAAAAGCCGTCATCAATTTCATCATCCAAATATGATTTTTAAATTTGTAATAGACCTAGTTTATATGATCGCATACCTGCAAACCTTAACTTTAACAACAAGATACTAAAATTTTCATCAAACTTTTCTTTAGTCTCACCTGACTAGTTTTGGATTAGTCAACAACCCTAACTTGAAATACTCATAACTATGTACCTGTAATGAATGAATATATGAAAATTATACAAAATGTTCTTCAGTGTGTTTTATGTAATTCGTACAGGTTTCCATATTTGGAACCTCTCAAAAAAGGAGTTATAGAAAAAATGACATACCTTGTTGAATTTTGTCTTATCCTAGAGAGTGACTTTGTAGAGCGTGCCCCGCACAAAATATTTGTTTAATGGATCTAAAATTGTTATACCACATACTAAGGACTATACTCTAACCATCAAATTTAGTCT
Organism: Picea glauca; assembly: GCA_000966675.3. Lineage (NCBI taxonomy): Eukaryota > Viridiplantae > Streptophyta > Pinopsida > Pinales > Pinaceae > Picea > Picea glauca. Next base: position 264,953 of record JZKD02S2082375.1, on the reverse strand, counting down.
TACTGAATTTGGATATGTTATGAAGAATTTATGATGTTTTTACGCAAAACACTTGTTTTGGACTAGTTTCAAGACTAGCCACAAACCCTATTTTCCACAGAGAGTAACTCCAAAAATACAATGAAACACAAGATGAATGTTTTACCACATATACTTGGATATATTTCCTCAATGGAATAGAAATTTCATGGTCTGAATCATTCTACCAAAAAATTTATTGCGAAAATGGTGATATGACTTGTAAATGACATACCTTTGAAAGCATCATCAAAAGAATTTATCCTCCCTTGAATTCCAACCTTCTTTTCTTCACCTTCCCTCCAAAATTCATCTTAGATATCCTTTGGTTAGCTCATACACCTATATAAATTAAATATTTTCAAGTTTGATCTTAAAATGAGAGAGCCTTGCCTCTTATTTATACTCTCCAAGTAGCTTCATTAAAAACATCTTCTAGGTCACTTTGCCCAGTTTCCTTATTTTAGGGTTATCCCACTTCAAATTTCTCCATTAACTTTATTATTTAAATAATTTATTTTGTATTCACTTTGAATTATAGGACACTCATCACTTCACTTTGTTATTTACCTTCTAAAATCTCTTAAACCACTTTGACTACTTTGACCTTTTTGGGTTTCTAGATGACATATGAGGGTCCTCCAAATTCGTAAGGCCATAACTCTCAAACCGTGAGGAGTTATGTGACGTTCCACATACCAACAGAAATGGAATAACATGTACTATCAATATAGAATAGTATTACCTACAAACATATCAAAACCCATACCATTATCTATCAAACAAACTTGGGTCCATTACCCAAACCTGGGTTCTCCAACTTCTCATGGCCATAACTCTCTAACCGTGAGGAGTTATGTGACGTTCCAAAGACCACCAGAAATGGGACGACAACAATATCCATATAGGATAGTTTCACTAACAAATTCGATGACCTTAATCTCATTATTCTACAAATAAACATGTGTTCTCTAACCATACTTCTAGGATAACTCAATCAGCAAAGCGTCTTCCTGTGAGTTATTTCACCATAAGGGGACCACTTTGGAGTTCACCCATTTGTACTTATTATCAACCATGACAAGACAATAATGAATCATCTTTACATCAAACAAACTTGGCTCCATTACCCAAACCTTTGTTCTACCGGGCTTTCTTCAAGGGTAGACATCAATGACAACCAACCTTAATCAACAGTAAGTCCATAATTACTAGTCTCTTATTGATAAGGAAAATTTTTCATTTTCAAACTAAGGGGGATTTCCAAAAGATAAGGATGAATTAGTATTTTCTTTGTTTGGGGTGTTAGCACTCTGTAATTTTCCCAAGGCTGTGGAGGCAATCATGAAGGTAATATCAAACCACTTGTATTCCTGGATCTAGCCCTCCAAGACTCAGAGAGGGATCTCTCTATCTCATCTAGCTTTGTTTAGATTAAAATGCTAGGCTACTTATGATATATTTGGGCTTCGATTTTAAGATGTTTGGTTGAAACAACCAAGGAAAGGCCATTGAGTAATGGGGTCAAAGAGGCCAAAGTGATCAATTTACATAAATATCAAGACAAAGTGAAACAGGGCAAGGTAGACATACTACTAGATCCGGTAAATTTGAATGAAGTGAAATAGATTAAAAAAGGGAAAGGATCAATTTAAAAACATAGCAATGAAGAATTCTGCCAATAAATATCAGAAGAAAACATTTATATTATCCCCAGTAAGAATTAGACTATATCTTCCAACAATTTTTTTTTTTTAAACTTCTGCAAGATAATAAAGAAATAAAAACATATAGGAACAGAGAAAACAAATTACAAAGGAAGAACTTCACCAATAGTTGTGGCACATGAATCCTGAAACAATTAATCTCATACCCATGCAGATTTAAAAAAAAAAAAAAAAGGCTCTATGCGCTAATTACACTAATGTGAAAAAATTCCTTCCACAGGTTCCAACCCCTCCTTTCTGTGTTTTACATCACTATATAGAGTCTATTACATCCTAAGACTAAGAGATTTAGATCTCTAACTTCATTCCAAAATAGAAAACAATTACCAAACCTAATGACACATGTAAATTTTCTGCTAATTAGACAATAGATTCTAACAGTAAATTAAAAGAAAATTAAATCTGGAACTGTTGCTTAGTTGTCATGAATTTGCTGGAAATTTGTTTATGCTTATCCCTCGAACTATGGAACTAATGGCCACTTGCCCATTTAACTACTTGTCCCCTGCCTGGGAAAAATAGATACTCTACCACTTGTAAGTTCACTGCCTCCTTAATCAAATGTTACCTTTGGAGATAACTAACGATTCGATGCCTTGTAATCTTGAAAAATCTTGCCACTTATCTCATTATTTATCCTTTAATCGTATCCTTTAACTGTTAAGAGTTTCCTGAAAAAATAGGATTTGATTTGGTTGCTACCTCCTGACAAGTGCAGTTGCCTACTCTTATTGTTTTATTTCTTTGAAGTCTGAGTGATATATTTAAACTTGCAATCTATTCCTTTCAAATCTTTTCCTTTCGAGATTGAAGATATTGATATGTTCCTGAAAGCTTGGGATATTCATCTGCATTTGATTTCATGCCCAAAAATCTGTTTGAATACTCATTTCATATCTCCAAATGTCATGAAATATCCTTTAGGCCACATAATCTGGAATTTTCCTTCATCCACTAATTTCCTGCCTCAAATATGTTGTCTTCAATATGTGTTTGATTTAATATTTGACTTGTTTTTCTACTACCTCTACCTTTAGCTGCCCTATAATCCATAAAATTAGAGATTTGATCTCCTGTTTGCCAACACTCAAAAATATGGAAAAGATTGCTTAATTTCCAGTTGTTCTTATCTCCTCTAACTACTTGATGATTTTGTGTGGAACTGAATTTGCTGTGATCTACAAAGCTAGTTGAGAAATCTTCTAGACCATGACCAGAGGCAGTATAAACCAACCCTGTTCCAGATTCTGTTGTCATGTGATCTCCACCCATGACAACAAGGCACTCCCTATTTCTAATGGATGTATATACCTGCAATACTCAAGAGATGAACCTAGAAACGTTCCCTTAACTTGAAGATTGACCCTCCACTTAGATTATAGAGTGGAAATGATTTCTTCTTCCACTACAAGAAATTGGTTCCTTTGTCCATTTTTTAGGGCAGAAAAAAAATTGATTTGATTTCCACCATTCATATAAACAATCTCCTCTACAGATTGACAGTTTTCACAACAAATTTAGCAGTTTTCTTTCTTAGTTTCAATGGTGTGAGGTCCTTCCTTGCCTTTTCTTCCAATCTTAAAACCTCCTCTAATCATTTGGCAATTATTGTTTTTTCCCTACAAGTTTCTTCCTTTTGAAAAAGGGACTCATTTCTCTAACTCCCACCATAGATCTTGCAGAAAGCATGCTTTCTATGAACATATATACAATCACAAGTTTTTATTAGCCTATCATGTGAGCTCGTGATTGAGTTGTAGATCAACAAAAGGATTGAAATCTGATACCTTGGTCGGCTCTTCCTCGTGGCTCCTCCTGCATGTGATCAGGTCCCTACTACTCATGTGTTGTCTTGTGTGTTGCGTGCTTGAGGTATTTCCACTTTCATTTCGAGAATTACAGAGCATTTAACCAACCACCAGCGGCTCCTGCAAAAAATCATGTTATCAAAAATAGAACTAATAGATTTCCCAGTGCGTTCTGTTCAGGTCCCTTATAGGTATCCATTGGACACACCGAGAAAAACACACAAGAGAAACATCCAACCATCGCTACCTATTTTGCAGTAAAATAGAAAGCAGGGATGAAGCCTAATCGAGAAAGTGTTGTAATTGTTAACCATGGCCTATTTTCCAGCTTCACACTATCGGTTAAGGGAATTTATCTCCCAACAAGATATCCAACATTAAACATTTCTATCAAAACAACAACATACCATGAACCCAAATAATTCTTTCTCGTATCTTCTGATAGGAAACCTGGGAAGATGGATAATGTAAGAACATAAATACAAAAGATATTGAACCCATAGTTGATGTTTTGTCTCACCAAATCCCTATTATGTAGACGTTGTGTATCTCCTATGTCCTTGTCGTTTAGTGATAGTTTGATGCCTCCTGCAGCAAGATCAGCGGTAAAAATCTTTGATCCCTCAGATGTTGCCTTAGAATGGTAATATTTTACAATTTGTAGGCGTGGGAAGACAATTTCGTAGAGAAGAACACACGTGAACACAAAGATGGTAGATATTGCAAACAATAACAAAGCTCCTTTGTGAAGGCCATCTTTTGAGTTTTGAAAGGTTTCTTTTGTGACAAGTCATAACGCATATGTAGCAGCTCCTGATGCTGCCAATCCCACTAATAAAGACTTAATAAAGTCAGGAGACATGTACGATAAGTCTCCAAGCATTCTTCCCTGAACATGAGCATCGAAAACACCAAAAGATGCACTTATGGCAACACCAAAGAAAGTTCCCAGTCCTCCTTTACTAGATAAGAAGACAAACAACTAGTAGGGTAAAATTATGCAATCAATGGTCGAGATAGAATTGACCGATCGGGGGTTTCCATGAGTATCTATGTTGGCGCCCTTCCTATGTGAGATTATGCCTGAGCGATGACATTTCTCCTTTTAATAATAAGCATGATAACTGTTAAACATAATGTAACCTCAACAGTCTGACTGTACACTGCCAGTTGTCCTGGCCAACTGTACTTTCTATTCTTGTTTAGATTGAGCCTATTTAGCTTAGCCATCTCCCATTGCATTGTAATTTCTTCAGTACTTCTTCATACATTCCAATATATTGTTCTATTCTTTTCTCTCTGCATTTCTCTTTTCTTCACAATTTATCATGGTATCAGAGCTACAGCAGTAAGCCTCTTCTCACAGGCTGGAGAGCAACTCGATCCACACAATGCAGAGCTTCACAGATCTTGAGAGCACGCGACACAGTCTCTTTCACAAGGTTTGGAGAGTCGTCCGTCATACTCTCGAAAGATCCTCGCAGGAAACTTCCATGAGGAAGCAGATTGTCTTACATTCAAAAGATCAATGTAGGAAGCTTGCAGAGGAAGCAGAGCGTACAACACTCAAAAGATCCAGGACTAAGAGAACACAGAAGAAGAAACAATAAAGACTCTTGTAATTTTTCAAGAATCGTCAAAGATTGACGCAGAAGAGCTGCAGAATGGAAGAACGTTTAAAGAACTTGAAGAATTCATTCAAAACTGTTAAATATTTCTGCAGAAGGCACAATCATTTAAATATTTCTGGATATTGCTCAAATCTGCCAAAGATTGTAGCAGAAAACGAAGAACTCGTGAAATTCTTTCAAATTTTTGAAAGATTCACGAATCTTTCTTCCACAGGAGTAAACAACGCATCTCAGGTGCAAATAACAATCATTAAGGCTGTAAGATTCATCCTGATAACATATCCGAAGCGAGAAACCAGTTCAAAATGGATGAGGAGATCACGGAAAAGGTGAAAGAGTTTCAGCTGTCAGATCTTGCGTAAAGGACCGACAATTGTTGGATCAGTGAGAAGGTGCATGAGGTTTAATCCTCTGGAGAGCACAGGAGAAATCTCAACTTGTGTAGTCGTGAAGTCCTGACATCATCTGAATCATCCATCAAGAGACATGTGGTGAGATCCTACTCCATCGAAAAATCGGTAATTGGGAGTTGGATGCGCAAAGGTGATTGCACTCCAAAAACTCTGATACATGATATCGCGAAATCTCAAAAAGATTACAGCCGTCCATCTCAGAGGACAGGTGGCAGCATATCAACGCATTGTCACATTGGCATATTGGAGTTCACGGTTTTGAAATACCGTCACAACAAGACTTCGAAATTCACAAAATCGCGATACGCCAAATAGCGATAAAGATCTCAGTCGTCCATTTGTTTGGACACGTGGAGGACATAGAGGAAATCATCGGCGTTTCGGCATTAGGGGTTTCAAGTTGACAAAGAAGTTGATCTCAAGTCGTGATATCCTGAGGTTGAATCAGGACCATCCATATTTCTAGGACGCGTGGCGTAAATCCGAGGACTCGGGAAAAGTCTTGAAAAGGAAAAATCCCATCGGCACATTGGGATTCAGCATTTCATGAATCTTGAGGAAAAGAAACACAAGCACCTCAGAAATCTAAAGTCTGAAATCCTGACAAGAGGAAAGCTCCGTTGTGGGGCCTAGATGACGTCATCTCGTCAAAATCGCGGGATCGGGAATATCCACAGTGAAATCCCCGACGCCGATTTGAGCCGTCCATCTGTTGGGATGTGTGGAAGGAATCAAGTCCATTGGCATTATGGGATTCGAAGAATCACAGATCCTAATGACGAGACATCCAGTGCATTTGAAGTCTTGATTTCACGAGAATGGATCAGGTCCATCCATCATCGGGGGACGCGTGGCGCAAATCGAAGAAATCGGGAAAAGTCTCGAAAGGACAGCGCCATCGCTAAATCGGAGATTGGGGAATTGAGGAGTCAGAAGAACTCGTCATCAGAACTTGTGAAATCTCGATTCACAATATCCCGATAAGATATGGGCTGTCATATCACAAGAAGATCTGGACCGTTGAATTGTCCAAAGGGAATTTTTCACATTTCGGAGATTTGAAAGGCAAAGAGCTGGAAAAGCCCGTAGCGCTTTAACACTAAGGAGCATGGTCACATTGCACCATGACAAAGGAAAATTCAAGCCCGATAAGATCCCTTTGGCCATTGGCAAATAGGTAAATTAGCGATTGGAGGTAAATACAAATTTTTCCCTCTATTTTTTTCTGAAATTTTTTTTCAAAAAAAAGATATGTCTTCTAGCAACTTGGGACCAACTCAGGGTCCGATTCTACTGGGGAAGAACTATGAGTTTTGGTCTCTACGAATGAGATCGTTCTTGTAAGCACAAGAGTGCTCGGAACCAGTGGATCTTGGATATGTGGAACTGGATCCATCCGCCCTCGGTGCCATGACAAATGCGCAGAGAATTGCTCAGGCAACTCTGAGGACCAAAGAAAATAAAGAGAAATTATGGATTCAAAATTTTGTGGATGATTCAATTTTCTCGAAAATCATAGGGGTTGGTACTTCAAAACAGGCCTGGGACATCCTTAAATCTTCCTACCAAGGAAATGATAGGGTCAAAACAGTTAAATTGCAGACCTTATGGACACAATTCGAGACTCTAAGGATGACAGAGTCTGAAACTGTGGATCAGTTCATGACCAGAGTCATGGGAATCATGAACTAGATCAGACTGATTGGTGAAACCATCGCTAATCAACGAATTATTGAGAAAATTATCAGAAGTCTACCCAAGAAATTTGAAATAGTTGTAACAACAATCCTTGAATCCAAGGATCTGTCAAGATTTTCAACAGATGAATTAATTGGTTCTCTGGTGACACATGAGACCAGACTGCATCTCACAGATGAGTCCATCTCCAATGCATTCAAAACTCAATTATCCTTCAAAAGAGGAAGAAGTAGAGGTCACCAAGGAAGAGGGAGCAATCAAAGTAACTCTCACTCCAGTGGAGGCAATAGACAACAATATCCGAATCAAAATTTCCAAGGTCAAAGACATCAACAACAAAATCAACATCAGAATTTCCAGCCTCAAAGAGGCAGAGGGAGATGATCAAATGACAAAACACGCATACAATTCTATTACTGCAAAAAGTATGGGAACTATGAATCTGAATGCAGGAAGAAGCAAGAAGATCGGCTCTCAGGCAGAGCACCTGTGTCAAATCACACGGGAGAAAACTCAGGAGGTATGTTTCTTTCGTGCCACAAGACTGAACAACAACCTAAAGATCTCTGGTTGCTGGACAGTGGATGCAACAATCACATGACAGGTAACAAATAATTACTTTCATGCATTGATTCTTCAATCTCATCTAATATTACACTTGGAAATGATTACTTAGTCAAGGTTCAAGGAAAACGAACTGTTCCTATTCTTACTAAAAAGAATGTAAAGAAAGACATATATAATGTCTATCATGTTCCATATTTAAAACATAATTTTCTAAGTGTAGGACAACTCATTGAACATGGATATAAGGTACTGTTTGAGGGAACATCTTGTAATATATATGACAAAATCCCATGCAGAAAATTAATTTCTGAAATCCATATGACTGCCAATAGGATGTTTCCCCTTACTCTCAGAAATGCAAATCTGAGTCAACCATATGCACAGAGTGCATCAACCCCGAATGAAACAATGGTTTGGCATACAATATTTGGACATCTACCATTTCAGAGTCTAAGTCTTCTTCAGAAAAACTCCATGGTCAAAGGTCTACCTATCTTTAAAGAGCAAATTCCCCCATGTGAGTCTTGCATAGTTGGAAAACATAAGAAAACTAGTTTTCCACAGTCTTCCAATCAAGCCAAACAACATCTTGAACTTGTTCACACTGACCTATGTGGACCAATGCAAACAGAGTCAATAGGTGGAAGTTTTTACTTTCTAACGTTTATTGATGATTTTAGCAAGAAAATATGGATCTATTTTCTCAGACACAAGTCTGAAACTTTTGCAAAATTCAGAGAATTCAAGGCAGAAGCTGAAAAACAGAGTAGAAAATATATCAAAGCACTCAGGTCAGATGGAGGAGGAGAATACAACTCCAAAGAATTTGCAAATTTCTGCAAATCACAAGGCATTATCATGCAAACAACTGCAAGGTATACTCCACAACAGAATGGAGTGGATGAAAGGAAAAATCAGACAATAATGAATATGGTAAGAACACTTCTTAAAGAGAAACACTTGTCAAATACTTTTTGGGTTGAAGCAGTAGCATGCTCAGTTTATCTCGTGAATAGATCACCAACCACAAGTCTAAAGATGAAAGTTTCCCAAGAAGCATGGAGTGGGACAAAGCTCAATGTTGCACATCTGACATTTGGATGCATAGCATATGCTCACATACCTTCCGAATTAAGGAAGAAGCTTGATGATAGAAGTGAGAAATGTATTTTCACTGGATATAGTGAAACATCTAAAGCTTACAGGATTTACAATCCAATCACCAATAAATTAATTCTCAGCAGAGATGTACAATTTCTGGAAAATCAATTTTGGAATGATTCAGAAAATCAGCCAGTGGACAGTCAAAATCCATTGCTGCCAAGTTCTAAAAACACAGAAAATTCAGAACAACATGTACCTCAAAATATTCTTCCAAGATTGCAAGTACAAAGACAACCTGGACATTCTCAAGATAACTCAACTTCTAGCAGAGAATCATTCTCTGAACCACGGAATCAGAGAACTCAAAGTTTGAGAGAAATCCATCAGCGGTTGGATGACTTTGAGAAACACAATATTTTTTCTTTAATGTCATGTCAACCTACATCCTTTAAGGAAGCAACTAAGGAGCCACATTGGGTACAAGCCATGAACCAAGAAATTGACTCCATTGAGAAGAACAAGACATGGGATCTTGTTGATCTGCCAAGACACAAGAAAAGTATTGGTGTCAAGTGGGTTTACAAAACTAAACTCAATGAAAAAGGGTAGATTGAAAAACACCAAGCAAGACTTGTTGCCAAAGGATTCTCACAACAACCAGGTACTGATTATGGTGAAACTTTTTCTCCAGTAGCAAGATTAGACACTGTAAGGACTCTATTGGCCATAGAAGCACAACACAAATGGCAAGTATACCAGATGGATGTCAAGTCATCATTCTTGAATGGTTTCTTAGAAGAAGAAGTTTATGTCGATCAACCACCAGGATTTGAAGTCCAAGAGCACCCAACCAAAGTGTATCAGTTGAAGAAATCCTTGTATGGCTTAAAACAAGCTCCAAGAGATTGGTACAGCAGAATTGACACTTATCTGATCAAAAGTGGTTTCAACAGAAGCCAAAATGAGCCAACTCTTTACACCAAAATAGATCAGCACGGTAAAATTCTAATTGTATGTTTATATGTTGATGACATGATCTACACAGGAAATATTGAGTTAACAGATTTTAAACATGCCATGCAATCTGAGTTTGAGATGACAGATCTTGGCATAATGAAATATTTTTTAGGCATTGAGGTTCATCAATCAGCCAAAGGCATTTTTGTTTGTCAGCAAAAGTATACAGTAGACATCATCAAAAGATTTCACATGGAAGGATGCAATCCAGCAGAAACCCCCATACCATTAGGCACAAAATTGAGCAAGACTGATGAAGGTCCTATAGTGGACTCTACTTTATACAAAAGTTTAGTAGGCAGTTTGTTGTATCTTACAACAACTAGGCCTGACATTATGTATGCAACCAACCTTTTTTCCAGATTCATGGAATCACCAAAAGATTCTCATTGGAAAATGGCAAAACGAATTTTGAGATATGTAGTAGGAACAATAAATTTCGGTTTATGGTACACTAAATATGATAGTAA